>OMLF01021433.1:0-14782 GCA_900302615.1 Holocentrus rufus | reverse complement strand
GGGGGGGGGGGTCTTGTGAGATGTTGCTGTTGTCATGGTAGCAGCACGTCAAGCGGACGAGGGCCCTGAAAAACAACTTTCTGCATATCCAGTGTAAACATTTATCATCAGAATAAACATTGAACCAATTCCTCTCAGGATGGATGTGTTTTCCCCGGAGGAGGCCGGAGCAGAGAGAGAGAGAGAGAGAAAGAGAGAGAGAGAGAGAGACCAGAGCCAAATCGCCACTCCTCTGTCCATGCTGCATTGATGAGGTCAATCAAAGACTCATTCTGCCGTGTTGACACAGCAAATACGCTCTTAGACAACAGAGCGGCGAAGGATAATACCGCAGCTTAGTCCAGGGGTAACGTTATCAAGTCAGGAGAGATTTTCTGTAAATAACTATAGGATTTGCAGGCAGCTCAGCCTGGGGGGAAAAAAAACTATTGAGAAAAGCAGAATAGGCTACACTATCCAGCTGTCACCCACTGTATTTGAAAGCGCGCAAGATGGGAAAGGACAGAAAGAAAAGGAGAAAAGGATGAGAATGCCACAGAGAGGAAGATGGATGAAAATAGTTAAATTTGCTAAATGAAATTTAGTGGCATGAAATGGCATCTTCTGCTCTGGCGCAGGGAAATTTCCATCCTCGGTGGAGTCTTTTGCACTGGCATTTAGACTCGATTTTTAGAGGTTTGCCGCTGATTCGCCTCTTTGTATTGTCTCGTTTTCTCTTTCGGCAAAATGCCAAATTAGCATATTTGAAATGACAATCTCCCCTAAACGCTGCAATTATTAGAGTTGTTATGTCGTCATCACTGAGTCAGCCAGGGCAACATCCTCCTTCAGATGTGTAGCATCCATCAGGTGAAGTGGAAGGGATTGTTTGTGTAACTCGGTATGTTACTGAGTTTTGCTGCATCTATTCTTAGAGCTGTCAATGGGCGGAGGATACCATATACACTGCAAGACGGCTATCTCCATAGGTAAATCTATACAGCAATATCAGCAGCACAAAGTGAAACAAGGTCAAATGGCAGTGACCTCGGTGTGTGGTGTCACACTACGCGGCCATTAACGGGGCGAGCGAATTGAGAGTGAATGGAGCCTCATTTTCTCACTTTTATTGCACGGCTTTCATCAGTTGTGTTTTGAAAGGCTGCAGGTTTCCGTTCCAACCCAATACTACATCATCTGATTTCACTGATTAGTACCACTTCAACCAGAGAGGAGGCAGCTAATCAGTGAGATCACCTGCTATAACCTTCAGCTGGACTGAAAACCTGCAGACTCTCCCTGGCACAGGACTGCCGAATCCAGGCTAAGATAAAAACTTAATGGTGCACTCTGTAAGGCACAATTTTGTTGTTCTCTGTTCTCATTAGAGCAGAATAAAAATTGTTTGATATTCATAGTTGTGTAAGCACCGCCTAATGCTGGTTGCTATTGTTTGGATTTTTCTTTTGTTTCTTCTTTTCCTGCCATAAAGCGATCTGGAGCTCAGAGACCATAAGTCCCAAGCCACCAAATTTGGTGGACGGGTTTCAAATCTCTCCCACGACTCTGGAGAAAAAAAGCCACAATTAAATGGCACTATAACAAACTTCAAATATTGGACAATAACTCATGAACCATATAGCCAAGTTTTTTTTCTTCATATTCCTTTACTTATGAATCTGTTACAAATGCTGGTTTCATTCCTGCTTTGGTCGTTTTGTGCCATTTAGATTTTTATGCAAATCTCTTTTTTCGCTATTTCTCTTTCCCCAAAGTTGATCCAGTCTCCACAAAATGTTGCATGCAGCATATTTGGATTACTGCAAAGTGTTTGAATATGACACACAAACGAAGCTGACAACAAAATGTGCTACCATTAAGTGAGGTATTATTATATGCTTATCTAGCGCCACCAACATTCACATAAATGTTTAGGATGCACTCTAAAGTGTATCAGACCACATATGGCTTTCCTTCATAGTGACAGCAATGCTACAGCCATCAAACTTCTCCTAAATATTTACAGAGGGTTTCCAAAGTGTGTCAGGTCACATTTGCTTGTGCTCTATAATGTTGCTGTGAGGACAAATTTGCAGTTTTGCAGACTGTGAGATATCAAGCTGACCTGTGGGCTTTGACCCTGCTAACAGCTGCTTGCGGCTGTGTTTATGACCTGAGTTGTTTGCAATGTTTATCATAACTTTTTATGTACAGTAACACCAACTTGATCACGGATTTAATTACCTACATTTCTATTTAGTGCTAAATTAGTAATTGTTAAATTAATAATTCAGGTTTATCTCACCCCACTTTCCCCAGTAAGTACTTTCTTCATAAAATTTTAGGTGTTGTTGCAGATGTAAAACACTGCGGAACAGCATTATTCATGATTATTTGAAATTGCAGAAATCAATCTCACATTTTAAAAGCAGTTTTTTTAAGGCCTGCGGGGAAAGGGGTGGAAATCAAAATACCCTTTTCCGTTTAACATTTATGACAGGATTTTTAGCCAGTGTAGTCAGTTTCAGAACACAGATTCACTTCATCTTCTTCTTTGGCTTTAATCTGAGGTTTCATTTGATGAAATCAGCATTTGGGACCATTTTTTTTTTCCAGGAAGAGTCGCAGCTGAGAACTGACTAAGTGCAGAGTGTGAGACACTGCTAATGGTGCCTCAGTGTTTTCAGTAGTACCTTTCAGACATCATTCGTTCTGGCAGAGAAGAGGTATAGATTTTTATATCCACTCTGCTTTTAATAACACAGTGTGTCCATGTATTTGATGAAATCAGCAGAATCCGATAGGGAATGTTATGATTTAATGATTTTAGTTTCATCTTAGTGTTTTCAACTGTAATGGGAGTTTCTTACTCCTCAGGTGTTGCTTCTGACATATTACATACGTGCATAATGCCCCACGGAAGCATATTGCTGCCGTCCCATGAAACCTACCCATCTACGAAATGTCAGCTTTGCAGGACCTTGTTTTCAGATTGATCGCCATGCATTTTTGAGTTTACAGGCTCAGGGTTTCATAAGCCCAAGGGGTGAAAGAATTTTCTCCACCCATAAAGGAGCATGAAATCCTTCAGCTGAGGTTTGTTAACCTCTCCCACTACGACTGGAGTTGTGAGGTTTTTGCAGCGACATGAAATGTGACAAAGGCGAAACCGACTGTCGAGAAGATTACTGCTGTAGAACATGCACTCTGCAATTTTCCATTTTCAGCGTGATTTTTTTTTATCCTCGTCCAGTGAAGTATGCTTCTTTTGTTTAGTCACATGCTGGCAAAGAGTAACATATACAACTGTGATGTTCGTTCTTCCCTCTCTCATAAAGGTACCCCAGTTCTCTCACAGTAAGAAAGTCTGTCATGTGTCATTAGTGGCTGACCGTCCTGTGTACAGTAACCTCTCCTGATTCATAGGGGAGAGACTCGTCTCGGGGGGATCCAGGAGGTTACTGCTGGGTCGCTGTGTGCTTGTTCCTCTCTCAGACTGAAACAAATGACTCCTCAGCCCACATGAGGCACACTGCCACAGTGCAAGTCCACGTCCAGATTCAGAGATGGTCACGATGAGGAAAGACCTTCTTAGTGGGGGTTCCGCTCATGGTGTGACATAAAACAGGGACTTTCTGTTCCCTGAACAATGTTCAACGGAATGCGAGTTTTGTAGAAACACATCAGAACGACTTTTGATGCTGATGCCTTTCTGCTTATTCCCTTTATTTCCGGTCTTTTTCTGTTTCTCAGTGAGTCTTTATTTACTGTATCACATTCAGATAGAACATTTCTTAATTTGCTCTGTAAAGACATTTTGTGCCTCCCACCATATCTAATATACAGGGGTAGTTGGTGGCTAAAGGCTCTGGCTGTTCTCTAATAGATAAAACTAATAGCAGGAGGATTATATCAGCATCTTGTTGAGTCAGGATGGCCACAGGCGGCCATTAAACATGGTCATGGCTGCATGGCAACAAATAATTGAAACACAGTAAGTGTGATGATGGCAGCATCTGCACAGCCGCCGCGCAGTGCAACCAGCACTCATTCATCAACGCCCAAAGGAAAACTGGACACTGTGTAGTTACGTGTAGAGGCTGCATAATTTCTCCACGAGGAGTGGGAATTAATTGCTTCTACATTTCCAGAGAGTATACACTCTCTCTGACCATTAAACATTAAACAGCTTTCACGGCTTGTGATGTCAGGAGCAGTCGGACTGCTATGTGGGCGCTGCTTTGCCGGTTCCTGACCTTAAAGGTGCCAACTCTTATAAATTCTTCGGTAAATCAAAGCAGCGCCATTACCCTCCCTGGAAACGGGCATATCCATGTGATTTTGCTTCTTAGCGTTTTCTAAGGTGCTTTCAAAGCTTTGAAGGCGTAGGAAATGGCACCCTGCTGCTATAAGGTAATCACTGAGATACCTGAGGAGCGGGAGCTCTGCTCGGTCCGTCCTCAACCTTTCCTCTTCTTGTTAGCATAAAGAATTAATCACCTGGGATGAGATATTGATTGGAGGCTTGAATCTCATAATGAAAAGACTATTGACTTTTTAGCCACTTAAACTGCTCACCTTTTGTCCGCTCTCTCTCCTTTTAACAAAAAAAAAAAAAAATCCTCTGTGACTTCCAATATACAATCACCAAACAGAACCAGCTGGCCTTTTTCTGCAGCAGCATTGTGGAATTTATTTCTGCGTACACCTCCTGAAGCAGCAGCGGTAATCTCACTTTATGTATTAAGCCGCCGGTGCTTCGCCGGGGCACTCTTTTAGTTTTTGCTGTGTGGGCTTAGAAATAATCTCCCTCCTCAGCCCAGCGACGCTCTGCCTGCCTGCCTGCCTGCCTGCCTGCTCGGCCCGCCTGCCAGTCCTCACAAGGAAATGTCACAGGCCAGCATAAATAAGACATGAGAATGGCTGTCGCTGCGTTGCCTCTCAGCCGGCCACCTCAGCTCCTCTTACTGTGCTTAAGAGGGCACTGTTACAAGCTTATCTGCATTCCCTTTGGTACAATTAAGAGGAAGGAAGAGCGAGATAGAGGGAAGGACGGAAACTGTAGAGCTATTTGGCCTTATCTTAGTGGAGAATGTCCTGGAGTTTTTGTGTTTATAAGTGTGAGCAGCAGTTATTCCCATCGTGCTATTTCCCATTTCTCACTCTCCCGCTCTCATCCATTGCATCATCATAAGGTAATGCCCAGCACAATTCTCTGTTCTGTCTTCATCAGCAGAGCGCCATTGTCCCCGAGGACAGTTGAGAGATTGACTGTATTATCGCATGAATGCTCTCCCCCCCATTCAGTCGTCCTTTTCACACTTGCCTCTCACATTGTTGACGCTAAATGGAGCCTTGGCAAGCACCAAATAGCTCAATTTTGATGCTAAACAAACCCTTTGTCTCTTTGAATGACTGTTTGTTCCCGGATGCTCCCCACTCTGTATATGCACATGTTATAGTTCATTTAGCCTGGGCGACAAAGTGCCATCGTGATCTGTTATTTTTTGGTCTTGAGTGGCGCTAAGTTGAAAAGTATATTACGACAGGGCCTTTTTTTAGACGCGCCCGCCTTCATAGTTTTATTACATTTTCTCTCATCGTGCAGTGGGGTTAGACAGGAAGGAGAAGCGACAGAAATTTGACAGCATGGCATGAAGTGGGATTTGAATCCATGCTGTAATAATACAGAGTTGTTTTTCAGGTAAGCATACTCATCCAGTCAATAACCGGGGTGCCACAATAATAATATTTTCTAGAGGTGGATGGTAGTCCTGGCTTTCTGGGAAAAAAAACAACTTCCAGTTAAGAAATGAAAAGTTCAGCTTTCTCTTTTTTGCTGAACTGAATTTCCTAAACTAAAAGGCTATATGTCTTGTCCCTTGCGCATAAAAAATGGCAAAACATGCTTTTCCAGGAACACTGTTTACATTCCATCAAAGCCGCCTAGAGAATATTCAAATTTTTATTAGCACAGTCCTCTCAAGCTTTGATTTTCAAGCCCTACTGGATGACCTTAAAGTAGTGGAGAATTATGCAAAGGAAATAGCTTAGAGAGTAGCTAATGTTTATCCATAAATATTCATTTTTCACACAGTGCAGTCATGGTCATGGCTCCTCTCCTGCTCTCCGCTTGTGAGGGGTACAGAGAGGACTGGGATGAACCCTGTGTGTTTCCTTATTGTGGTGCATGGAAACTCTGGATTTCCCCCGACAGAGCGGGGGACTCTCGGGGACTTGGGAGGAATGAGGAAGATTCCCCCGACATCTATTTTGAAATGCCGTGCTTCAAATTATGTCTTTTTTTCCCTCCCATCTGTTTGAGTGTCCCTGCACGCTTGTCTTTGTGTGCACATATATGGAAATGTCTGAGCCCCTATGTGTGTGTGTGTGTGTGTGTGTAGGTGACCTGGTGTCCCGGGCCATGCACTACCTTCAGCCCCTGCATTTGAAGAACCACAACAATGGGACGCCGATCCACCAGAAGAGCGGTGCGATTCACTGGGCACCGGAGGCGATTTACACACTGTGCTACTTCATGCACTGCCCCCAGATTGAGTGGGAGAACCCCAACGTGGAGCCGTCCAAGGTCACCTTACAGACAGAGAGGTGAGGCAACGGCAAAGAGGAACCCCGCTTCCTCAAAGGTCGACCCCGATGTCAACAAAGACAAGGGAAGACTGAGGAAATTTCTGTTTGTCCGTCTGAAACAGGTGCAGCAAAGACCCATCCCTTGCCAAATTCATGAGAGGATCTTTGTGGATTATTGAAAAGTGTTATCAACATGCTTTTGTCATTTGAATTTTTTGGGTAAATGACAAAATATGTTGCAAACTCGTCGTTGCCCTTCATCTTGGAACAGTTGAAAATGCCAGGAGGGATCGTCTCCGCCATGTGTGTTTTTTGAAAGCCAGACATTTCAGCACCTTGTAGGTAATTTGTGATTCAGTGGTATTCATCAAGTCCCTCACAAATCCCCGCAGGTATGCTATCGTCAGCAAATAAGGGGCACCATTATGAAAATCTGACCTCATTCTTCAGACCACAGCATTGTGGGATTTCCCCTCCGTAACTCACAATTAACACCTCTGAATGTGTCGTCTTTTTCACCTCTAGATATGTCAGAAACAATCCCGATGTCCTAACGTAATGTCCGCTCTGTAGAGGCATTTCTGCAGAGATGACTCTGGTGTAACTGTACACCTCTCCACACTGTTCTTTTATTATATTTCTGGCTCTCCCTGCCTACCCCATAACCCCCAAAATGGCACAGCAGCTGTTTTCCTATGGAAAGAAAGTATAGGTTTATATCAGTGTCAGCTTGTCGGGGGGAGTGAACCCTTTTTGTGACCTGCGAGCAGCAGGAAATGACTGTTGCAGCGGGTGTGCACAGACACGTGGCCCGCTCAATATTGATAATTAGCATCACTGACATAGAGGGTCATTATCAGCCGGCAGCTGTAAAGCTGCGATGTGAATGACATAAGGATTAGGTAATGTTTCCATAGTGTTAATTCTTCTGACCTTTTGTAGTATCTGACCATTTCAGTCAAGTTTTTTCAAAGTTCAGCGTGCATTTATTCACAATCATCTGCAGCTCCAGTGGACTTCTGCATAATTTCACTCACAAAATCTTCACATTCTTTACTGACCCTACTTATGAAACTGTTTTTCTGGCGAGTTTATGAGCTATTTTATTATTTCTTTTTCGCTCACATTTCACTGTAGGCTAGCATTTATATCTTTAGCTGTTCAGTCTTTCCTACGGTTTTGGTGGAAACCCCTGTCAGCTTGCGGCGGAGGTGGGAAACAGGGCTGACAGTTGAGGCTGAGCAGTCCTCCTGTGGGGCTCCAGACTTTATCGCCAGTAATGGAGCGAGTTATCAGCTAATGTGCTCCCAGGTGTCCGACTCACATCTGCTTTAGCTCCGATCACCAAGAAGAACAGGAATATTTGCACAGATTTATTGCAGCCATGTTTGAGCAAATTTTTGGAGGTAAAATAAGGGAAAGGCCCTGATGTTGCTCTTCGAAACCTGATGTCTCCACTTAATTGCTATTCTTGAAAGAGAATTGCACGGGAACACCAAGACCTTGAACTGCCTGTGAACTAGTGTTTCCATTGAGGTTACGAAGGCATGTGTTGCCATTTATACGTTCCGTGCCTCTTGATTAGGTGTTGCGTGCCTCTTTAATGAAGTCTATGGAACCAACCGTGTCATGTCGGCTTTAGGTCACGTTTCTCCTTCCCTTTGAGGAGGGGGGGAAAAAAACGGTTCGCATTTGTCAGTTGATCAAACTCAGATGTATTGAAAGAGCATGGATTCTCCTATCAGCTGAGAATAGCATTGATGAGTGACTAATTAACCATGAGTGACAGATGCGGGCTGAGCACATATCAAGGACAGTGCAGGCATTAAGGCATCCTTTGTGGAATGATGTATTGAACAGTGAATCCCAGAGGAATAGACCGAGTTCCTTGAAGTACACACAGCAAAGACATCTGACAGCTCATACAAAACACATGACCGGCTGTGGACGCTTATAGTTGCTCAGTACTGGGGAAGACTTGAGCTACGCAGCAAGAGGAACACCAGCAAGAAATTAGAACGAAATATGGAAGCCAGACTATTTAATGAGAACCAGAAATAAATTAAACACCGTCGAGACAGACAATAAAATCAGGAAAGATAATATAATAAGGCAACATTGCTCAAGCTTTAGGTCTCTGTGGTCGAGTCTGGACAGAGTACACAGTGAATAGGAAGAAAACATGGTGTCTTGGTCTTTTAAACAGACTGCTTAAAACAGATGAAACAGAATTTGCATTAGTTTAGTCTAGATTTGCTCACATCAAAGTGTCTCTTGGTGGTGTACAAGTTTCGGACTTTGATTCTAACTTCTGGAGGGAGTTGCTCATGCTTTCAAACGTTGCCTAAACTGGGCAAGATCACTGAAATAACATATGCAAATGATGTATTAGGTGGATTTTCCTTGCAACTGTCAAGGCATGTTTGGTGCTGCGGATGCCTGAAGTTCAGTGTGCGGCCCCGCTGGTGAGAACACGTGTCTCTGTCTCCCCCCGCAGGCCGTTCATGGTGCTGCCACCTCTGATGGAGTGGATTCGGGTGGCGATAGCCCACACTGAACACAGACGCAGCTTCTCTGTGGACAGCGACGACGTTCGGCAGGCTGCCAGGCTGCTGCTGCCTGGAGTGGACTGTGAGCCCCGCCAGCTCAGGTATACGGCTCCACTCGGTGCACTTGGCTTCAAGCTGCAGAGTGTTTGCATCCAAGCAGCTCAACTGCACACAAAGCACAAACACAATCATCGCTTGTTAACATGCACGTACACACACACGCCTCAATGACACAAACCAGGAATGACAGATATGCTCCTCATACACTCATCCTCCAAGGGCTGAACAATATGCTAAAAAATAAGTGACAGATATTGATTCACAATTTTTGTGGGAGAACAAATTTTTGCATCATAATTTTCGTTTTCACTGAAAATGAAAATGATTGCATCTTGAGGATATGATTTGTAGACCAGGGCATCTCTGTAGCACCACAATATTTCATGTATAATGGTGTTTTGTCACACACTTTATCAAAAAGAAAATGCAGCCATTGCAATTTGGATATCGCCCTTGGCCACATTTTGATTTTGATAATTTTTCAATTAATGGTTCAGCCATACATCCTCCCTAAAGTGATGCAAAATAAATCCAGAGAGTTTTTTATAGAATATATGAAACATTTCAAACAGCCAAGACGCCGCCACCAGTGTGATTCACTTTGTGTGTTTTGCCCTGCAGAACGGATGACTGTTTCTGCGCGGCGCGTAAACTGGACGCTCCGTCGACTGAAGCGAAGTTCCTGCAGGATCTGGGCTTCCGAATGCTCAACTGTGGACGCACAGACCTGGTGAAGCAGGCGGTCAACCTGCTTGGACCGGACGGCATCAACAGCATGAGTGAGCAGGTTAGAGACACGCATTTACTGATATATGAAGAACTCATTCATTAATGCACATGTGGGCAAATGTTATGCAAATGAAGACACACACACATGCATACATACAAATAAATATATACATTTATACACACACTGCCTGAAAATCTGCAAAAACTTCATGAAATATATGCTTGCATAAACCACAGCTCACTTATTTTCGAGCAGCATTTAAGTGTGTGAGCAGAAAGTCATCCATACATACAAAAGCTTATTCATTTGGCGTGCGAAGAAATTGACTATTATATTCCAACTCCCACGTCTAATACAGCGGGCCATTAGAGGAGAACTGAATGTATAAATCATGTTTCATGGGAAAATCAACTTTTAGCTTGCGGCTGATCTGCACAAAATCTCCCAAACTTTTATTTTTCTCCGACAAGCTGTTGTTGTGGTTTTTCTGAGGCCCGGTGGAAATATTTATTCACAGAGTACCTCTAGAAGTTTCGATCAGCAGCACAACACTGCTTCTCTAAATCATGTTGCAGCTCCAGTGATTCCTAATAAACACGCCTGGAGTCGAACTGTCAGTGATAGAAAATGTAGAGCTGACCCAAAAGTTCAGCCTTGGGTCATATAACTTTTATTGAAAAAAATAAAATTATCGATACAAGCGAGGTAGCTCTCCTCTCCCAGGTCTTCAGCATAGCTTTCAATATAGATGTTATGAGCACATAAAGGTGTCCATTACAGCAGCCACTCCACAGTGTGTTTTTTTTACAATTTATTATGAGAAGACGAATATTTCTTGGTCCAATGAAGAAGGCAGAAGAGGATTTGAGGATGCACATTAGCAATGTGATGAGGTGAATAAAATATACAGATTTACAGACTTCTTGAAAAAGACTTTAGGCTGCATTGACATATGATTGCAATGTCTTACTGTTTTGGCCCCTGAGAATAAAAAAAAATCCCCTCAAATGACTGTGATAGCAAAGTTCATCAGACCTAATTCTGCTTCACACTGAAGAAAACCAAGAAGCGAGGAAACGCTGCTCAGCCAATTCACTGGCATAGTTTTATCTAAAAAATAATTACTGCTGGCAAAATGTGATGGATGGGATTAAGTTTCACTGTGCTCACAGTGTCAGACTCACAGTGAACTACTTTCTTTCCCACAGAAAGAAACGACGACGTTTTAACCTGCGAACTGATCCGCCTGCTCTTGTTTTCTTTATCTGGGCCTGTCTAGGGAATGACCCCGCTGATGTACGCCTGCGCCCGCGGAGACGAGGCCATGGTGCAGATGCTGCTGGATGCTGGAGCCGATATAAACAGTGAGGTCAGTCCTGATGAAGTCTCTTTAGAGCAGAAGCCAGTCTGGTTTGGGCATTGGGTCGATCAAAGGCAAATAAATAGAACATGATTGAACTTTTTTATACAGTTTTACAGACATGGATTACACATGGCCCTCATCCAGACAGAAAATGATCATCAGTCGTTTACATTTTCTCTTTGACTGTGAAGCTGATCCACCCAAAGTCAGATTAACCAGCTAAACAAAATGTTGATTGTAAGAAATGAGTGATTGATGATGTTGAGTAGGGACCAGATGCAGGTGAGAGAAGCTAACACGACCTTTTACCTTGTGTGTTCTTCAATATGCATAACCCTGTATACGTATTGTGACATTTGAGTGTTAAATTGATTTATTTGCATGCATTTGTAACTATTTGTGTAACGATGTAACTATTTGTGTGGTGTTGAAATTGGAGAAAACCAAACATGTCATCCCTCATCTCCCTCTCCTCCTTCTCTCCCCATCTACACGCTGCAGTGTGTGAGAGCTGAGGATCATGAGGCTCTGACTGCCCTGGGGTTATAAAGCAGTATATGTTTACATGTCAATATTAATAATAAGTTACATTTCAATGAACTATTCTGTAATTATGATAACGCTCACACAGAGTGTCTAGCAAAAAGTGTGAGTTTGTTTGATTCATTCCTTTTTTCCATGTAAAGTTTTTCTGACTTAAAGTGAACTGAAATCTCACAGGACCTTCAGGGAACTCAGATGGCATCCTTTGACCCGATGTATAGGCTGTGCAGACTCAGTTAAGGCCTCATGATCCTGGTCCCTGTTAGTCCCCTCAGCCACAACATGTCCCATCAGCCATTGTGTCAGAGTCCATTTGCAGTCCGCTCTGCGCTCATGACCCGTGGCCAAAGCACAAAGCACCTTCGACTACAGCTTGAAGCCTTTGACTCTTTATCTGACGTTTTATAACTAGTCCTCTGATCAGCTCTGATCTCCTAATTCAATTCGATTTGATCGCCATTCACAAGGTCCCAATTTGATTTGATAGCAATTTTGATTCGATTTGATTCTGTATTGATTAAGTTGCAAAACCAGTTTTGGTGCTTAAGCATAACTTTGCTTATGTCCATCTCTTCTTTTTAAATCCAAAATGCATCAAGACATCTGCTGTTAGATTGGATGGTGCTGGCTTCAAAAGGGGGGTTCCCATCATTCTTCCTTCATTCAGTCAAAACATCAGTCAACTGACTTAAATCCTCATAGTGGGGAAGAAAAAAAGGGAAGAAATATTGGGAAGGACCACAGAGAGAGGGAATGCCTTCCTGACCAGCCAGGAACGCAACAGGTGCCGACCAAGTGGGCAGATTATCAGATTAGATTAGACCAAATCAAAACACAAATTGGAGAGTGGGTAGATTTGAGTGAGGACCCTTTAGACTCAATGGCCAAAAAACATGGAAATAAGCACATAATTTGATGGTGTAGTCTACATGGTTCTCATCATCGGCCTGACTGAAAAATTATGTGCCTTTTCTGCTTCTGTCAGTTGAGTCTAAAGCTTCTCACTTAAATCAAGCCTTGGCGGTTTTGCACAGCGCACTTTTAAACGCTCTCTTACCTCGGTGTTCTCTCAAAGTGATTAAACTAAGAATCGTTTTACCTGAGAGCGCCTCTCGCGCCTCTGAGAGCCCTCGTGGGAAAATACTGGACTTTGTGCTTTGTTCGCGCACCTGCGTCTCATGTCTGTCATGCTTTCATTCTGCCCGCAGTTCATTATTCATTTTAGCCTCCCAGACTAGAGAGACGAGCCCCAGAGAGGTCGGGTTAGGCCAGGGCCTCAGCCCAGTCAGACAGACAGCAGCAAAGAGCTGAAAGATCAGAGCGGAACCATTAGGACAAGACCTAAGCAGACAGATCAATCCATCGTGTTCATTAGAAAGCCAGCACGGTGACAGGATGTCCTCTGCAGCCCCAGGGTGCCTAGTTAATTACTCTAGTCCTCCTTTAGAGCCTCCTCTGCCCCTCTCCTCCCTGCAGCTGCTTGTCTGTGCTACGCAGGCCATGTAGTAGTTTTAATGGCTTCGTATCTCTCTCCCTCACCTTCCCCTCACATTTGTCCCCCCCTTCCCTCCTACCTACCTACCTGTGTCACTTCCCCAGGTGCCAAACTCAGTGCACAAGCACCCCTCAGTCTATCCCGAAACGCGGCAGGCGACGCCACTCACTTTCGCTGTGTTACACGGACATGTGCCTGTGGTGCAGGTAGTGACGTCCTTTCTCACCTGTGATTTCTCTCATAACCTCTCGTTGTGCTTCAGTTCATGGTTTGGCTTGTCATTGTCATTTTTGTCATCAGAGGCACTCGGCAGCGACGATGATAATGAATCGTCACAATGCGAGTTTTCTCCAGTCTGTGCTCTGTTTTGTTTTCGGATTTGAAATTGCATTTGTGTAAAAGTCATTAATGCAGTTTGGATACAAACATGTGACAGAGTGTTTATCTTTGAAGAGGTCATTTGCTCAGACAAATTGTCAGAGTCTGAAAAATGGCTTTGGACATGGCTTCCTCGTGTCAATTAGCATTTCTGTTCAAATGGATCAGACTGCATTTAGAGAATGGAACAGTGGAAAGACGGCAGTCTAATGGTTATCGAACTCATTTAACTCATTTAGTTTGCCCTCTAAATGATCTTTCCATCGAATTTTAAATCATTAAATTGTAATGGAAAAGGCTTAAGCCGCATGATCTACAATTTTATCTGGTTACATCAGATAAGGGAAAGAATGTAGGTTAAAAGGGTTGCGGGTAAGGTTAGGGCTTTCAGGCCAAAATCACAAGGCATGTTTTCAGTAAAATGTGATCATTTCACAATCCAGTTTCCAAATAGTGCATTCTAACTTGAAGACATTTTTCAGCTCATTACAGAACAGGCTGAGCTGCAGATAATGTTATGGAATGTATAGGCTTGTTGAGATCACTGTTGCATAAAAAATCCCCCCGAACAGATTAGCTGCCAAAATCAATGATAAATATCTCTCTGCCAGTGTGATGTCCCAGGTATAATGTACTTTAAAATAAGATATGATGAAATTGTATTGATCCTAGTGGGGAAATTAGGTCGCCGGGGAAAAGGGCAAATAGAATAATGGAATGTGAAATAGTAAGTTACACTTTAGCATACCAAGCAGCAAAGCAGGATGTAAACAGTTGTGGGATTATATAAATGTGCCGCTGAAAACTTCAACAAATGCAAAGTAGAATGTATGAGTGGGAAATATGGGATAAGAATATGGGTTACTTACATAAATGGATTAACTTTTGCTTGCTATTATATAAGACAGGATATGTTGAAACTTAAAGTAGGTGAATTTACAGACTAGTATTTAAAAAAAAAACCTTGTATATTCACTGTACAGTGTCTGGTAGCATATGAACGAATCACTAGGAGAGAGAAGCTCAAATCCACTGACCTGACTTCAAAGTTGGCTCATGCTCATCCAACTGACTCTTCCATCTTCTCTGTCTCC
>OMLF01021432.1:59762-69822 GCA_900302615.1 Holocentrus rufus | reverse complement strand
GTTAGTGGAAAACCCTGTGATGATACCATGGCAGCACATAGATCAATGGTACACTTTACCATTTTTGATGGTGAATGGCCTGATGGTGCACTTTTGCTTAACAAACCGCTATAGGATTTCCTGCTGGCTCGGAGACCACCCTGCCACCCTGAAAGTTTGGCCGCAGTTCCCCATTGAACAAAACAGGTTCCAGCACCACTACGATGGCTTAAGTTTGAATATTTTTGAAGAAAATTGCGGGTCTTGGCAGGTCTCAATAGTAGCAGTAATGATTAGAGATGAATTTGTGCGTATACACAGTGTGAGCGTTCACACACTGCGTATACTCTGGTCTCAAATAGACTCTCTGACCCTGAAACCTAAGGCTTTGTTTGGCGATTGCTCCAAGGGTTCGTTCCAGCTGTGTTGCATTCCAAGCCTGATATGTTCTGTTATATGTCAGGCGCCTGCTAACTAATAGACCAGTGGACGTGGGATAAGAAGTGGCGTTGTGGATGCAGCCAAAAAAAGGAGACACTGGTGCCCCCCAATAGTTTTTAAGGGGTTCCAGAAAAGAAGTTGAGAAGTCAGCATTGGAGAATACACATGGGTTTTGATTGTTGGCTTCACCGTCCTCAGAGTTATCCCCCCTGCCTAGAGTAAACAGCTGTATAATTTGGCACTAAATCATATCTAACAACAATCTACTGAGCTGATGTTTCTGGGAAAGACGTATCAAATCAGTGTCTATGGCTTAATTCGCATTTGTTGGTTCATAACCTCAAAAGGTTGTGGGCTCCAGCTTTAGCTTTGGACCAGCATCAAGGAATTTCTCAGTCATTCAATATTTACTCCAGTGCATTTGTTTTGGCCAGTTTTACTGTCCTCAAATGTTACTGTTACTAAGAAGTATTTTCAGTTGAAGAGATATTTGTTAGATTGTGCTTTAGGCTGGAGCAGTGAATTGTCAGATGATAAATTCTTGCTTTCTTTATTACCATAAAGTCATCTAGACCTTGGGACTGAGCAGAATGCTCTATCGCAGAGTTTTTATCAGAACTGCAATCGAAGCTCCTAATACATCCTTCTGTCTGTGAACTAACGCAGCTTACAGCCCGAGGCTGAAACTGGAGATAGCCAATAAAATCCTGACAATGCTTTGTGGGAGATCAAAATCCCAGGATGAATCTGGCTTCCAGTTTCATTTAGAAGCAAAATGCCTCGAGGGTCGGTCCCACAGTTCTGCATTTCTGGTGATTAAATCTGGGTGTGGGTGGATATGGGGTAAAGCAAATAACTATGGAATAGAAATAAAACTTGCTGTCTGTACTGAATAACATGGCGTACATCCATTTGAACCCTCCCTGTATGCACACGTTCACATACACACACCCTCTCTCATATGCATTCAGTGCCAGCATGCTATATCTCTGGGACAGGTTTAAAATATCCCCTGTAACAACAACGCTTCACCAATCAGGCTTTTGATTCTCCATTAGAGTCTTGGCACCAGTCAGAAGTCAGAACCCATGGCTGCTGCTATTAGTTATTTGCCTTGACTGATTGTCTAGGCAGACTGTTCAAGGCACCGACTGTTACATTGGAGAAAACCAACTGCTACGGTTCCACTGCTGCCAGTGAGTAATAAATAGTATAACAGGTAACAGCCACATCTCCAGAAATTCTCCCCAAACCTGTCCAGGGAGAAAATGACTTTTCAGTGTCGGGCTTACAGTTTCACTTTGAAAGAAATTATCAACTTTCTCTGCCTCAGCCGCCTTTCAGCTGACTGGATTTGAGGAGGGTTTAGGTAAAAATATTGATACATGAACTGTGTTTAAATTGCATTGCTATTGCACTGAGCTCCATCTAAACAAGTGTAATCGTCTCTTGTAGAATATGCAGTGATCTTTCCGCACAAGTATTTGTTTGAGTTAGGCCAAGGCCTCAGTGATTGGTTGCAGCTATGGCAAGGCCTCAACAATTTGGGTTACTCGAATGTGCAAGTGCACAGAGGGGTTCTCGCTTATGGCCAAATTTTGACCTCACCAGCTCTCCTGAACTGGCCTTGGCTTGCATCTAAAAATAATTTGTTGCGTGTTGTGCTGGTAATCTCTCAGACATACCTTGCTGCCATTGGCCTTGTTTACCGTGGTGAACCTGAGCCCTGCCCGCTGTTTGGAGATTATTGCCCTGGATAGGGGCTACTTACGTGCCTCTATACTATCTCACACATTTATCTGAAGCACCCACTTTTCATGGTGCTATGTTACCTGCATGCTGTGTGCAAACATACGGAAGGAACGGTGCAGTCTGGAGGGCTTGGTTACGTGCAGAGGATATTTCCGTGCTTATTGCACTTGCAGAGCATCTGTTAAGCTACACAGTACACACAAATAATTTACCTGTGGACCATAGCGTTTTGTAAATTATACTGCAGGGGATAAGAAAAAATAAAGTTGTTTTGGCTTGATTTTTGCCCATCTGCTTTATACCGTGATGATGTTTTCTACCTGGTCTATCCTTCATTTGCAACTTGAGTAAGCTCGCGGGGATTAATGTAGAAACTCATAAATTACAGATGAGATGGATATAGGCGGTAGGTGTGGCGCTCCTCCACAAATCCACATTTATTAATGGCTGTTCCTGACACTGCAAATGTGTAAAACCTTCTTCCACTGTTGTAAATGCTAAACTAGGTCACTGTGACTCACTTCCCCCCAAATGTGAAATTTAGACTTTCTTTGCTTATCTCTCATTCTTACAATGACGCCGCTTGTCTTTTCATGCCGTATGTGGCTTTATATTGCCTAATCTCTTCCTCATTAAGATATGGACAAGGAGGACAATAATACCTTTGTGTCTCAACTTGGGCTGATTTGAGCTGTTGGGGACATTATGTTGATCTTGAGCTGTGGTGGCAGACAGAAATATGCTGCTGGCTACCACATGTGTGCAGTGTGGCTACTACCCAATCACAGAGTTATGTCATAGTGTATACAAAACAAAGTAACACCAATCAAAGCAATTTGTAGTTCCTGTTTTGGATATAAACAAAACACTAGTTAGGTCAGCATAAACCATAGAATGGGATTTAAGGCGTTTTTATTTTCAAATTGGTGTCAATCTCAAAAGTAGCTGAAAACACAAGTAAAGCTAATAGTATTTCCTCATATAATGGTGCTGACTGTGTTTCTATAAGGAATAAAGTAGGAACAGATTGCATTTGGATTGAATCTGATCTTGAATCTAGAAGAGAGGGCTGTTGGAACAGTAAATGTATTGGCTGAGAAAAGAGCGGCCGTATCCCAGCGTCTTTGTCACCCAGCATTCCAAGGTGGTTATGACATTACACAACGTTTCGGGATGAAAACGCATCCCAGCGCCGGCACCCGCCACTCCGACTTGTAAACAAACTTCCCTGACTGACCTTGCCTGACACAGCATGGCTCCTTTCCGCAAATAATCCTGGCGGTGCTGAAATTAAATTTGCCGACTCACCCGAATTTCGAGTCACCCAGCTGGGGTTCATCTCAAATAACCTATCCAGTTCGTGGACCCTCTTTTTAGTCTGACACACACACACACACGCACGCACGCACACACACAGCCTTCCCATGCTGTGATCTCATTAGCAATATTAGTACATGCTGTATCTTTGTAACAATAACTCTCCCTGGTTGTGTAAGTGCTTGCCGTTGGGCGTGTGATCTGGACTACATTAAGATCTAAATGGCAAGAAAACAAACACTTCCCATTCCTTTGGACCCCGGCCCACAACCCAGCCCATACCACAGCTATATCAGGCTGGCCGGACGAGGGGGGCTCCGGACTCGCTGTCGGTAGTGGATGAGACAACTGTGATGTATCCGTCTGAGAATGGTGTGAAAGAGGGCATGCGTTACTTTGAGGAAAGAAGAAGCGGAAGTCCTTTTAAGGACCCCGGGGGGGAAAGTGTGCTGCGCGGATTTGGCGTTTTGCGCGCGCTTGCTCGTGCTGTTTCCAGGATTGCAAGTGTGTGATTGTGACGGCAGGTGGATGTCCTGCCCAGATACTGGCATCCGGCCACGAGAGCCGGGGTGGAGAGAGAAGAAGAGGTGGTGGAGGAGGAAGGAGGATCCAGAGGGCTCTTGACTGACAGGAACAGTGGCTGTGCAAGAACTAGCTGGTGAAAAGCAAGGGGCTGACAAACAAGACCACCGCAGAGCCTGCTCTAGCATTCAGTTGGATTTGTATAGCTGGACTTGGTACCATGGCTTTGTAATTTAGGGTCAAAGTGAAAAATGTAATCTAGTGTTCAAAGATAGGGATCCAACCAGCTAGTTTCTCTCCCTGTTTCTCCCTGGCACACTAATGAAAGGTTACCACCTAAATGCCAAGTGTGTTTAAGTTTTCTCTTTCCCCACACAGAGAGAGAAGACATAAATGGAAATGTTTGCAAGTGCACATGTATTCAGGGCCTGCATATTGCACTATTGAACTTGTGCCAGCACATCGTCTTCCCCATGGGCGAGTGTTGGAGTGGAATACCTGCGGTAGTTCTCAGTGCTGACACGTGATGGGGATTTGGCAAAGATCAGTGAAAGCCCTTCCTCTGTTTGCTTCTGTAAGTAGCAAAATAGCAAGGTGGCCCTTTCAAGTTGCAAACAGTACGCAGGAGGATTGTAGTATCCAGTTTAGCATTAGAGCACATATTTAAGTCATATTTATTTTTAATGAAATGATAAGTAGGTCTGACTCACCGATTGAATATTCAATTACCATATAAAACTTCAAGCAAAAAAGGTAAATTATTTATGTTAATTAATCCAGGTGCAGATTTTCCTGTGTTCTTTACCATTTCAAAGAGGGACTATTTCAATTCACTTTTTGACAGACTTTTAAGCAAATTTCAATATTTTATTCAGTAATCTGTCAGTCTTTTTTAAATATAATTTGATGTGTTATTCTGTGCAGATTATTCAGTTAGCAGTGGTGGACCTATGTGCATCGTTGTGAAGCCTTCATGCTTCTCTCTTTCTCTCCCTCTGTCTCTCTCTCTCACACACACACACACACACACACACACACACACACACACACACGACCCATGCCCACCCTACATCCACCTACACCATCCTTTTAATTAAAGCTATCTCCCCTCTACACAAGCTCATGAATCCCCTATTACATCCCAGCTAGTTAAGCAAGACATGTTAATTTACTTTTACCATATGAGCTAGAATTGAGCTAGTTGTGGAGATGTGACAGAAAAGAGGACGTGCATATTAATCATGTTAAATGTAGCCTATTTATACAGCACTTTAATTAAACAGGTTTGTCCGTTGTCCTTTGTACAACATTGAAGGACTTAAAAACAAATAAAAGAACAGCAAGCATATCAAAAATATTATGAGGACTTGAGTGTCTGAAAATGTTGGTATGCATTCCAAATACACGTTTCTGTCTTGAACAGAGGTCATTCCCAATTCGTGCTGAATTAGCACTTTGGCTTAAAAGCCCTTTCCATTCTATTCCATGCCGTTCCATTCTGTTCCATTCCAGCTTCCCACATGGCTATGAGGCATTTCAGCTGTAAATTGTCATGAATAAATATTGCAAAAGAGATTTACAATATTTTAAATAAACAAAGTATTACCAAAATCCCAGCTTGCTCTTTGATGTTTCATAATCGACTTAGCAAGTTAGTATTGAATAAAAGAATTGGGTTTTGTCATATTTTACATGAAGAATTACATTGAATAAGCCCGGTTGCATTTTTTCCCTCACCCTCCAGATGTGCCGCTGTCCTTCTCAGGTCTGTAACTGGTCTGTTGTGCTTGCAAGCTTGGTATCCAGTTTTGAGAAGCTAATGATTTTGTGTACTGCCAGAGTCACAAATCAAACATGGCAGATAGTCATAATCGTAATATCAGGGTGTCAACCTGCAAAAAGTGAAAAGAAAAATTTATGGTGACTTTTATTATTATGTTGCAAAATATCAGAGTGCTCTGTTTAGATTCAGCATACCCACCCCCTCTGCATTTTCAAAGGAAAGAATGTTGAGCATTTTATTCAACATTTCATGAGTTATGCCAAGTTTTGCAGGTTGACACTCGATGCCATTCCTTCAGTCAGCTCAAATAACCATCTGTCTCCAAGAGGCCAAATCATTTTACAGGTGAAGTTAGCTTTTATACTCCTCTCATGGGCCGTGTCCCCTCTCTTATTCTTGTATCTGTCCAACACATCAAACATTGTTTCCTTATTAAGTTGCATGACCATCCTCAATGTGTGATTGGATGTCAACTTGTCAGTCAAAGCTCTGCTGTGAACAGATACACCCACAGATGACGAGGCAGGCACTAGATGCAGTAAAAATGTGGGTCCATGAAACCAGTATTTTGTGAGAATGAAGGCAGAGATGTTTTAGTGAATTTATTCCACTTTATTGCACTTGGCCATCAGTACAAACTGAATTCAAAGCGACTAATTTGGGTCTTTATCAGGCCTTTCACTCCATGGGGATCTCTATCTCAGGGGTTCCCTGACAGCTCAGTTGAGATTTTTTGAGATAAAATATTAAGCTCAGAGTTGAAGGATGGAGTAGTTTTTTACCATTTGCCTTTGAAGCGGCAAAGATCAGTACACTATAAAGCTCAGTGCTACTCTGCCTCAACAAGCATTCATTTGGTCGTTGAAGAGCCTTTTGATGCCACTATAATGACGGTCAACTGAGGCACTGAGCTTGTAAGAGGGAGAGATCATCTTTACGATTTTCTTAACAGCGGCCTGTGGTCTAAATTTAACTCCCTGCAACCCATATGCCGACTATATCGCGCCTGAGGATAGCAATTAAACCGCATCATAGTGGACTCGCACCAGTTAATAGGCCTCCCCAGGGAGCGCTCGCTTGATCCCGAGTGATGGCTTTAAGCCACCCTATTGAGTTTACATCACTTAATGTTTTATCTAGCTCCCTATAAGTGGAGACAGTTTTAATGGTCATTCTGTTTTTTGGGGGTCTAAACTAGTGCTGTACTTTCTTTGAACCAAGGTAGAGTTTGTAGAGCTTGGTACGTCTGCCGATCTGTAATTAGTGCCAACCATAAACATTGAATACCAACCCCGCAGGGCACTGCCACGGGTGGCTGCTCTCACCACGACAATCTGGAGTTTCCCTTTTGTCCCAGGATGTCTGATGTAGAGCCAGCCGCCCACCCTCGGAGTTGAGCAGTGGGCCTGCAGACCCCGCCGTATGGAGACAAGGGAGAAGAGCTGAGAGGGAGAACGTGGAAGGAGGAAAGGTAGAGACAAAGACTGCTGAAAGAAGTCATGGGAAGAGGAAAGAAGACAGAGTGATTAAAGAGGGCCCAGTAAAGCAACTTGTATCCATGAGATGTCAGCACCCTTTTCTGTCCTCTTGCAGGTTTAAATATAGTGCCTGATGCCATTTAAATGTGATGCAAGTCCTGGGCTCTTGGATCAGTACAAGTTCTTTTTGCGATCTGGCTCTGAGGGGAACAATAATGACATCATGGTTAATACCGTAGCTTCGCTGTCCATTCCAGTCCTTTGGCTCATTTACATGCTATTCTTTCCCAAATATTCACTCAGTTACTAGTCACAGTCTAAAACAGGCTGCATTTTCCTCAAGACAGTTGAATCGTGACATAATCCTTTTACCGTAGAGATAGAATGGCTGCCTTACAGTATGTTGGATTAGCTTGCACTGGAGTGGGCTCGCCTGAGTCTTGTTGAGGGTCATTTTAAGGACACATTTTTCAAATGGAATTCCCATTGTAGCACTCATAACTAGCACAGCTGATAATAAGTTTTCCTGAATTCATTATCAAACTATGCAGACACTGCCTTTGATCTGGGACTTTGCCTGTACCTTCGACAAAACTTTGGCCTTTCCTCAGCTCTGAATTGCATGACATTTTCAGAGACAAAGCCCCCAGTTTTCTCAGAGCCTCAGTCTTTCTCAAAACTTGGAACTTCATCTGGAAGTGACCAAGTTTCCAGCAGGCTCTTGTAAAGGTCACGCTGGACTTAGGTTGTTGCCGCCTTGGGAGCGGAGGCTTTGCCCAAAGACATGCTCCACAGACCACTGCAAACAGTCAACTCTGCCCCCCCTCTGGCCTCACAGCCCACTTAGTCTACATACACAACCAATCTGGGCAAGCGGCTGAGAGGAGGAAACGTCTGTGCATTTCATGGAGACACCAGAATATGTTGTGAATGACAAAGAATGGGCTCTCTGTTCCTGCAATTTGAATTCAGCAATTCGGGTTAAATTGCCAATGAACTGCAAGTAATCTGGTTTTATGCCACGAAAATAGAATTAACAAAAGCAGATCATCAACATACGGCATCATTTGTCATTGAATTTTTGGAATACTCTATTTTCAGAGCTAGGAAAAGCAAGCAAGGGAATTATCTTCCAGATAATTCTCTGCTATAACTTTGTGCTGTCTTCCTTCAAAGCAAATTTCTTTTGCCTTGGCTTGTCTCACAGGAACGTGATTGTGATAAGCTAGCATGCGATTGTCTTCAGTACCACCTTCTTGCTCCACATGCTTCTTGCCAAGTACGATAATGTCTTATGTGGTTTGGGGCTAATATCATGCAAAGTCTTTGATTCTGGTTCTGTTGAGCTTGGCATGTTTGCTTCCCATAGGGATCCCTTAGCCTTAGCTAGAGCTGAAGATCAAAGGCCCATGCAAATGCACCTTGTCCAAGGCTCTCTCCTTCACCTTTCTAATCTTGCACCCCAAACACCCTGGCAGGTTGAATCTGATTCTCTGATGGTCTGAGTGATGGTTTTCCCCAGACCTTAAATGCCAGGCTTTATATGTCAAAGATGTGGCACCGTAACTTGTAATCCAGGAAAGCCTCAAGAGATGACGCGTCAACACATTTGACACAGTTCAATGAGAGGATGCAATACCATATCACTTGCGCTAAGACTGGTTGGGATTGAATGAAACGGTTTGCATTGCAGGAGCATTTGCCCGGTCTGCTCAGGTCTGCATCTGTCTTGACTACCACTGGTTAGCTGCCATAAAGGGACACATGGAGCCGTTTAGCTGTCCGCCTACGTAGAAATAGTGCACTGTCAATTAGAGCCAGAGGAAGGAAGTGGTCACGGCTAAAACCAGAGGCAGAGGGAAGCCCAGAGGAGAATTGGTCTGACTGCACTCATATTTATTAGACTTTTTTTTCTTCCCTCTTTGCTTATAATGTGTGAGACCTTTTAAGATTTTTTTTTCCCTACACTTCAGCTTGTTTTCTTAGGAAAACTGAGGAAGCGCTTTGGGAGGGTCGGTTGCCCTAAACCCCCTCTGTCTCTCTCTTTACTGCTCCTTCTCTCTCTTTGTGTCCATCCATTTCTGTATCGGTCACGGTCATCAGGGATGATCCAATGTTTTTATATTCTGAGAATAAAACTTAATGTATCGATGCTAAAATCAGAGTAAGCAAACAGTGTTATTGGAGAACATTTGAATAGGTTGCTGTGAAAAAACTGACAAATATATTTATGCATACACTTTAAATTGATTTGATTTTTGACATAAGACAATACTTCTGGTATGGTTTTATTTTTACATTGCGGGAAATTTTCTGATACAAAATGATATTTTCCTCAACACAGACTTCTTCATCTCTCATGTTCTTCCTCACTGTCTTATAAGAAAGAACATATAGATTGATAGATGTGCAAAAGATAAAGCTCATGTTCTACAAGCTGAAATTCCATTCACCATCACTGCTACAAGATCAATACATGTGGATCGACAGAGTCTGTGTCTGGCTCTTGACAACGGACTGCAGGAGCCAGTGCAAAATTAAGTGGAGACAGTTGAAAACACAGCGACAGCATTAAGTGCTCCATCACATCTTGAACTGAATCCAGCTCTGCCTCAACTGCTCGACAAAACTGGTACCTGGACCGAAATTTGACACAACAAAAATGGACATCCGGCCAATATGGCAAGCTGTGCAAAAGCTACAGTGCTGTCCAAGTCTTGCTTTCCATGGTATCATATTCTATTGCATTTTTAGGTATTTAGTATCACAGTCAAAATTCACATCCATA
>OMLF01021432.1:31771-59742 GCA_900302615.1 Holocentrus rufus | reverse complement strand
CATCCATACTTACTCATGCATACCGCTCCCCCCACCCGCCACCACCACCACCTTCTGCCGACAGGGAGCCAATGTTAGTGTTGGACTCTGGATTAAGGCGCTGAGTCCTGTTGAGCAAGTGGGCCCTCTTAAAACAAAAAAATAAAAAGACTTTCAGTGTAAACAGACTCCCCACCCCACCCAACTTGGCTCTAATAGTTTAGAACCGCTAGTTGTGTTCAATACTAACAACTCCTTATATAGCTTGGTTTCTTGCCTGAGCATACAGTGCAGTAAGGGTGAGACCAGGATGCCATGCCTGCAGGAGTGGTTCACCTCTAATTTCTGTTGACTCATACTTTTAATGAGAATTGGTACATGACAATCCTGTGGAGCGGGGGCTTGGTTCATGAGTGCTGTTGGCGTTTTCAATACACATTGGCTTTTTGGTTGATAGGTAGGTAGGAATGTTTGCAAAGATTATCCCACATGAAGTGTTTCAAATTAATTTGTTAGCTAAGTCTCAGCTTGGCGCCTTCTACAGAGGCAATGCCCGACCAAAAAATCCTTAATAGCTGTAGGTCTTTTAGGCCTACATGTAGACACATCAAGATAATTTGAGATAATTTTTCTACTTAGCAAGGCTAGACTTATTCTCGTTCCTCGCCTTGGTCACAGACTATGTGCTAAAGCATCGGTATCTCGTCTTGAGTGAGACAGACTGAGTGGCTGAGTTGCCCTGGGTGACAACACAAGCTGTGCAACATATTGAGTCCTACCTGCTTGACCGAGCTCAGCATGAAGCAAACTGGGGCCACTGGGCCGTGAGGCTTTACAGGTTACATTTTTGTTTATTTAATTTGTCTGAACAGCTCGCTCTCCAGGGACACCCGCACCTCCACCCCGCCATCCCTCACCCCATTCCCTTTTCTCGTGGAAGCGTTCCCAGGGCGTCTGCCACCCCTGTGCCAGTTCCTCCATACATTTCAGAGCTCTTTCTTCCTTTCGCTCAGCCGTTTCACACTCGCTCTCATTTTTTCTACAGCACCTTGGTGGCTTTTTCATTTCAGAGGAATTACGGTACCTTCAAGTGCTATTGGAAATATGGGACTGGAATTGTGGCAGAGTCTGAATTTTCTGTGACGCATTATTTACCGAAGTGTTACAGAGTTGTTAGCATGTTGTCTAATAATGTCCGACAGTCTACATGAGCATTTAATTGTGATGCACTTAGATTCAGTAGCTAATTAACTGATTAACACATTTGGTACATATGTGAAGCATGAAGAGCTTTGTGGTGCTTATTAGAAAAAAAGCAATTAGCCACAAAAAGGTTTGTCATTTCCAACCGAAAGCACACTCATTCTAATTATAAATTTCAAAACTCAGAGTTAGGAGCTTTACAAGGAGCGCTTGAAGGCGACATCAACTTCACATCTCCTGTCCTTCTTGCCCACAGGAAAACTGCCTCACAGCCTCAAGACGCCCCGTGGCCGTGTCCGAATCAGCTGGTTCTGGTGCATTTGGATTTCTAATACCGAAGACAACAGGGAGCCTCCAGGCCTGGTGAGTGAGTCAAGTTACACCTCCTGCTAGTCCTCATCATGTGCTGCTTCATAGTTTCCCACAGTGGATGGCATGTCCTATAGCAGCACAGTGAACAAATCCATGCACATTTAGAAATGCCCATTTCAAACTGTTGTCTTTTAGCCCCCCAAAAAGTATTTCTTGGTGGTTCTGTTATTCATTCCAAAAATAGCATTGCATATCAAATGGCACAGTCTGAAACAAAGCACTGACATCTCCTCGGCCAGTCTGTTTTTCTCTCCCCTTGTGCTGTTCATTCTGATATCCTTGACTCTACATTATATTTGGAGTGGACTTGGTTTGTTATACAAAGGATTAGTCATTCTTACATAGGGAGACTGCAGGGCCATATTGTATTCTGAGACGCCAGCCAAAAGTTGGCTGTCAGTCTCCAGCATCTCTCCCTAGGCTGATGTAAGAGTTAGTCCTTTACCTCCCTGTCTGAAGCCTATAAATCTCCCTCTCTGTCACCTTTAGTCTCAAACTTGGCAGAGTAGAGCGAGCGCAGAGCAGACGGATTTGTTGTCCTGCCCAGCGACCTCATCCCGTTGTCTTGGCTCACTTTGGGTATGTGTGCGAGCGCGTGTGTGAATGCAGCTCATTGTATGTCGGGGGGCTTCCCTGCGTAGAGTCATGGTCCGGCGCAGAGTTGTCATGATGTGAAGTCTCCCCGTCTCCTCTCTCGCAGACAGGCAGGAGAATTTAGGAGGAGGAGAATGGGACTTTGTTTTGTGAGCAAGATGTGGGAACCGCACTCGCCCTGGAAACTGCTCTGAAAACAAACAGGCCTTCAAATCTGAAAAAAAAAGAAAATGCTGCACGTTGAGTCAGGGCCTCTGTCCAGGGGGAGGGAGAGGTCAAGAACATGTCCAGGCATGCAGATGTTTTTTCCCCCCAGTATTAAATGATAGGAGACATTATGTTATATTCTGAGAATGCATATTCAGATAATGTAATTTTTTCGCAACCTTACATGTTTATTAATTTGCTGATTAATTTACATTTGAGTTACAAAAGATTGCTCCTCTGGTGCTGAATTCAAGCCAAATGATCTGGAGTGATTCCTCTTCTATTATATATATAGATATAAATATATATAGATATATAGACAGATAGATAGATAGATAGATAGACAGATAGATAGATGGAGATAGTTTATTTATTTATTTTTTACCACATGGCCATAGTATTTCAAAATAGCAGTTTTTAGTCACCTACAAATGTCAGCAGCTATTTATGGGCTTGTTATAAAATACTTTTTTTTTGGTATTCCTTATTACCTCCTACTTTAGCGACTTGGAATTGCTTGGTTGTGTTATCACTCTCACTCATCCTTCACCCATTTAATGCCAACATAGTTTTCATTGCTCTGCTCTCTCACATTCTCCATACAGTTCTCCTTTCTCTCTCTCTCTCTCTCTCTCCTGTTTTGTGTGTTGTTTGCTGTGGCTTGTGAACACGGTGTGCGTGTTGCTACAAGAAGACAGCTCCAGTGGTAGACGCCAGTTTGATTTTTTTGTCTTTTGGCGCTGCAAAGTGTTGAGCATGTGCCATTTTGTACATTGTGAAAGGATCTGTGGTCGAACGGCTTTGTATCAAAATATGAGTGCCATTCAGTTCCTTCTGGTGTTCAGGGTGGGAGTTTATTGACTTTTTTTTCTCTCAGCAATCCAAAGAGTTTGGTGGTTGCTTTCTAAAGCCACACAAAAGTGTTGTTCCAGGGCCAGAGACATGAGTCAGATGCTTCTCACAAACTTAAGCCATGATTGAATGATGCTGACTGCTCTGTGAATACCAGCCGCATGTTCACAATGATTGCCAAATGATTGATGAAATTATATTTATTGAAAAATAAAGTTTCATTTGCTGTTTGCTGATGAATTAACTACTATAAAATATGCATGTGATAATGAATGAAAGGAAATATTTGTGATAATAAGTAAATCAAATGAACTAAACTTGGACCTTGACTGACTTCAGAAAGTTTTGAAGCTGCTTAACTCATTCTTGTGACTGATCCACAGCTTTAACATGAAGGTGCAGTTTTGACACATTTTTGTCCTCGGGGATCTTATGTCAGCTTTAACTGTAGTCAAATGAAAGAACAACTAAATAATTAATCGCAGTATTTCAAGACTCAGCTTAAATAATTGCAGCATTATGTTAACGTGGTCCAAATATTGTGGTAACACTGTGTATATTTAGAGGTCTCAGTGGATTCCCAGCCCTAATTAGAACCACGGCAAAATCCCCCGTTTTTCTTTGGGTTGAACTTTGAAATTGCTTGAGCATAATTGGACCTGCCAGGTCTTTGGCTGAGCCCTGGCAAACCACCACACATCCCATTGTGTTCACAGGCTCCTACTGATAGGCTCTGCGTCATCTGGTCTGATGCAGGATCAGCGGGATCCTTCGGGGGAGATGATGTAGGGGTGGTGGGAGTTGTTTTTGACACAATTATCCCCCTAAATGCTGATTTGCTGATAGTGCGGTCATTAACTTGAATGTGCTCAGGAGGACCCAGAATTGTGGCACCCACATCCCTTTGTGATTTTCTCTCGGGAACTTGATTAGTTAAAGGGGCTCTTCTGTGGTAATAATCATCCACTAGCATGTAATGACAATAATGGTAAAGACAGAACTGCTTCACAGTATCAAAGCCAAAATATGTGCAAAACATACCTCTGCAGTATTTATTGAATTAGTATGGACTACATAGGGAGAAATGATCAGATGATTCATATGGTTCGTATAAAGTTGACTTCTGCTCCATTTTCAATACCTTGACTATACTACATATCCTCAACTCTTCAGCCACTTTGCATAGAAATGTTATATGGACAGTCGATGATTTGATATCCTTACCGAAGGGAATATGACTCAATCGCCGTGGGTAAGCCGGGCTGTGAGGTTCAACATCTGCCTTTCGCCCCAAAGCAATTAAGCGTAATTTGCAGATGACTAAATGAGTTCCTACCAATGAGGGTCGTTTGATTTGAGACCCTGATAAAAGAAACTGCTCCCACCATGCCGGCCTTACACTTTAACAAGCGTATCTTTGTTTTTGAACTAAATTGTCCGACCTTACAGAGGTTCCACGGCGAAACGGTGCCTTCTGCTACAATTAGAAAATTGCACATCAAAGAGCTGATAGCTCATTAACTCAACCATCTAACTGATTTTCACCTCATCCTGTTGCTGCACCAACAGTTTCCCCCTTGCTTCACATCTAATAGTCCTCTGTGCACAGCAGGACGCAAAAGCAAATGAAAGCTGAATATACAAGTCAAGGCCCATCAACCCCCTGTGAGCCCATCCCTTGATCATAATTGTTTGAACAAATACAGTACAGAATATTTTCAGTTATCAAACAAATAGAGATATCCTATGATTTCCTCATTAAAGACACTACTTTGTCAAATTTTTACTGCAATACAACTTCCAGAAGACTTTCATTCGTTAACTTTCTTTTGTAAGGAGCATAAATCGGTGACAGATATACGCATTGACTAGCTGGTTCTATTGAGCTTAACAAGGCTGGTCACGTCAAAGCAATATGTTTGAGCAACCCAACCCTGGGTGGCAGGCTGGTAGAGTATCACCTTTCCCTGCATGCAAGCAGAGGTCAGGTTAGGTCCTTTTCCCAGTGGGGCTGATAGAAGGGTCAGGGTCAGTGCAATGGATTTGACTTGTGAGCATAAAGCTTTTTTTTTTTTTTTTTTGTAAAGGGAAAAAATCAGCAAAACAAAACAGCAGGAACTCAGGAATCTCCCCTGAGAAACTCAAGTTGTGTGTGTGTTCAAAAAAACCTTGAAAAATTGCATTCCTGAGTTTTCTGTTTTATTTCTGAGAACATACAAAGGCCAGTATGCAGACTTTACCGTTTCACATGGTCATAGAACTTGCTCAGTCCAGAAAGGAACATTGAACGGTATTATCTTTGTCTGGCACTAGCCTTTTTTCCCAATTGTTTCAAACCCTTTTTTTATGGCTTTACAATTGCCAATACAGCTGAACGTACAGCTGCCAGTACAGTTCCTAATAACTTTCAGTGGGATGTTTCAAACTGTTGTCTTGCTTTTCCCCTGCTTTTTGTTCTCTGATCAGGTCCTTGTGGCTTTTACTGTCGAGGCAAAGTATTTTTTACTGTGGAGTTTCCAAGCCCTCTGAAAGTCAGGATGTATTGACTGGTATATATTGACTTGCAGTATATATACATACATAGTATATATACAGGATCCATCTAGATCAACATGGAAGCTCTCCAAGTTACTCTGCGTATTGATTGGTTGTATTTTACCTCTGTTATTGTCCTTGGTAAATGGATTAAAATGCACCCCTGGACTCTTTCCCCCAAAGTTCCTGCTTCAACAATGCTCACTAAAAGTGCCCTTGCTACCTCGCTGCAATAGTACACAATGCAGAGTTCTCCCATTAGAATCACATTGATAAAGGTTAAATCAATAAAGCCATACAAACTATCCAGCTTTCAGGAAATGTAGAGTGGAAGTGGGGAAAGATAGACCTTGGATTATGGTCTGTCCTTGAGAGGAATCATGTCAACGGAGGCAAGGTCATGGCAGATCAATAGATGAGTGACTAGTTCCACATGTATCCCTTCTCACCGTCCTGCCCCCTCCCAATCCCTGGCTTTCCCTCAAGGCCCGGCTAAGTGGGCCTGTGGAAACCAGCAGCTGTTGGGTTTCCCATCCGAACACCTTGGAGGCTGAAAGTGAATTGCGCAAGGGGAGGCACAGAGGTCTGAAACATCAATATCAAATGATCTGTGGGCCGGCTCCCCGCTCCACTAATCTAAACATTAGTCAGAGTGAGCCTCAGAGGGGTTGCTTACCACACTGATGCAAGTTCATTGGACCCACACATAATTTTCAAGTTTTTTTATGATCCCCCAGAACTACACAAAATATTTGCTTGGTATCAGCAAGGAATACACAGCAAGTTTTTACAAGTCTGATCTGGTTAAGGTTACACTTTAAACCAAAACCTGAAGAAAGATGTGCTTTGATAACTCGCTGGTATTCTTGCCAGTTCATGCTGTTGTAGAATAAATATTCGGCAGACTCTCATTGGGCGGAAAACCTGGAATAAAACAGCTGTAGGCAAAGTTTTTAAACTACTGTGTTTGTAAAGCCTAGATTATGTAACAGCGCCAGATATTATTGAGAGCAAAAACATTCTTGGGCTTATTGAACAAAAACATAGCCGTGATCTACTGGCGACTCTTGTTGATTAAGTTTGTGTTGTGACCAAAGTGATTTCTTTGCTTTCTCTTTCCATCACCAGCTAGTAGAACAAAGGTCAAGAGGTAAAATGATGTCAGTTTGACTTTCTGAACCGTCTTGGTCCGGCGGCGGTCTGTATGGATTCAGGTGGCGCCCACTCAGAGCGGTTTGAGAGGAGTGGGTGGCAGTCGGTCCTGAATTCCAGCAGGCTGCGACCCTGTCCCCTCCACGCTGCCTACTATAGTTATAGTTGTTTCAACTTAGCTATGACAGGAATGTGCCATAGCATGAGAAGGGGTCATCAGTCCTCGCGGCCTGCCATGGCTCTCCCCCAGCCTTTAGTCAAGGCTGCGGAGATACGGACATGCTTTCCCACGCACGCAACCACCCACCCGTGCATCTGTGCAGAATGTTGATATGTGGACCGCTCGACTTTTTCAACAACGTTATCATTTTCCTTGAAGCTCCACCTTCTAATGTAGATAAATTTGTATGCTTGAATCATTGCATATTAATGCGGTGGAACCTTTCCCACCTTTTTCACTTAAAATAAACCGTAGGGTTTATGTAATATCACTGCTTTATTTAATATTCTTTTCAGTTATTGATCTGTAGCTCACACAGAACACTACACCTATTGATCCTCTGAAATGCCACCCAGACATACTTAATGCAATGCATTGATATTGCAGTCATAGTGCAACAACATGATTTATAATGATTGTCCAGCTCATGTCTTTATACATAAGGAAGTCATTTCTGTTCAAAAATCATGTTCCCTTGCGCTCCTTGGCTGTGTTTTGTTTGCAAAACTGATTAGTGTTAATCACATGAAAGCTAACCGGAGTAATTGATGTACTTAGTGCAGTGATGGTAGTATAATTTATTGGTCCCTGTAAGGAAATTCTCTTTTGGCTTGTCCACCATCACGGAGGTGAGAGTACAGGCCGGGCTACAGAGCAGTACTTGAGGAAGACATGATGTTATTTCTTTGCTCAGTGACACTTAAGCAGGAGAATGACTCCTGACAGGAATTGAACCCAGGCGTCGATTTGATGGCAGGTCTCTCTACCACCAGGTCACACTATTATTTATATGAGTGGCCTATATGTGGAGGTTTGGATGAATTGCAATCTTAAGATCTCACCTTCTTTGAATTTTGCTGTGATTAAGAATCTATCACTGCCCTGTTTAACACGGTCTGTCAACCTCCAATCAGCCTTTGTAGAGGGGAAGTCCCTGATCTTTTGAAATTAAGATCTTGTTACTCCACATGGTGCCATGTAATCTGTGTTTCAGATTTGTTGGCCACAGTATAGACTAGTCTGGCCACAGACTTTCAACTTGATCTGCGTGAAGCCCTTTTGTCTGACCACCTATTGTTTCACTGTTTTGTCAGCCTCGTCATGCCTGCCTCTTCAAACAGGCTAAAGTTTCTGCTGGTTCAGTCTCTGCCTTCTGTGTGGTTAATGCTTTGAAGATGGAATGAGAAATTGAATTTCAGTCTTTGGAGCTGATATTGGAGTGCAAATGGGAGATTTCTGAAAGAAGGGTCAGTGTTGTCTGATTGAGTGAGGCCCTCCGGCTGTCGTATCAAATAGCACTAAGCTCTCGCTTCATTTCGGAGCAGAAGTAAACTCCTTCAGTCCTCATGTGATGTGTTAAAGATTTAAAGCGTGGTGTGTCTGATGGAGCAGCAATGACTCACAGTATTTTCCTGAGTTAGAGCTTACCTGTTCAAAATGTACTTAATTCACTTTGAATTATGAAGTTTGAACTTGTAATGTTTGGGCAAGACGACAGCTCTGAAGGTTTCCAACTGGTTTCTAACCTGCTCTGTGCTTTAGCGATCTCACAAGTGTTCAAAATGGTTGCCACATATTTCCTATGGTGCTCAATCTACTGAACCCAAGGTAACAGTCCTCTTGCCACCTTGAGGCAAACCCCCCTATCTCTGATTGCCTCTGGCAAAGTTTAGAACGTTTGCCAAGGAAAGCATCTAGAAACTTGGAAATGTATTTTTTTTTAATTCTCTGATTGTTTACAGTGTATACCTTTTCAATAGATTTCTTGCAGTTACTAATGTGAACTTAATGAACATTGAGATCTTATTTCTGATCATGTGATTTTTGTAAATTCTGTTATCTGTTCTGTTGCTGTCTCTCTGAATATCTCCATGGTGGATCAATAAAGGCTAGTCTTACTCTAATCTTACATTCATATTAGAGGTTGACCAGTATGTTTTTCTCAGGGACCAGTGTTGATTCATGGAGGCTAGTTAGGGATAATAGCTGATAAAACATTGGTTTATGATATTTGTATAATAGATGTAGTTTTCAAAGGAATTACAGAAGCTTTAAAATTTATTAAAAAAGTCAAATCCCTGAAACCAGATCTATCAAACTGGAAACTTCTGTTCTTACTTATACAAAACAATGACCAGAGTTGAGCATGCCATGATATTCTCAGTATTTTACTTCACATATACACCACATGATCCCGAGCAGTACTGGGCGAATGAAATAACCGATAAAACGCAGAGACACACTCATTTCCCAAGGAGCAGCAGCACCGCCCAACCCCTGCGCCTTTTTCTCTTTTCTCTCCCCACACAGGAGTTTAACAACCGACATTTTCCATATCAAACCGTCGTCAGATTTATACCAGGCGGAATATTTACTTCATGCAAATGCAGCAACATATTCTTGAGAAATTTTTGGGTGGAAGTGGAAAGACACAGAGCACACACACACACACACGCTGCTGCAGAGGAAATGTGCAGCTCAACCCCTGGCTGCTCTTTCCCTTTTCTCTGAATCCTCCCAAAATCATCATCCCAGTGTGGCGACATTATCAGCAGACATTTCCTGTGTCCTACACTTGCATCAGATTTTTACTGGGTGGGATATTCAGGCCCAAGGGCTGTTCTCGCTCCTCTCCAGGTCCGGTACTTTTTTTGTTAACTGCTTCCCAATATGCAGACTTAATATTTTCTGCATCTTTTTTTTATGGCCAGTTTACCGGCGTTGATAGCGCGACTGGCTAACTCAGAGTCCAACACCGGCTTGAGGGATTTATCACCTCGTTTATATTAAAGGGATTTCATCTGCTGTTGGAATCCCATTTTAATTGCCATTAAATTAGATTATGTGACATTTGAGGTCACCGGCGGTATTGACAGCCAAGGAACCTTCCAGTTGAAAGGGATCATTGAAATTATCGACTGTTGTTTTACTGGAAGCATGGATGATTAATATTGTCAATGGCCTGGGCCCTGCTTACATAGCAGAGCTGTTGAGCCCCTCCTCTAAAAGTTTGCCACTCAGATCATCTGATCAAGGCTTTTTATGTGTCCTTCGTTCTCATCTCAGATCCAAACATGACTGCTTTTGCAGCTGTAGCTCCCACACTTGGAACCATCTTCCTTTCAGATCTCTGGAATCTGTTTATTGTTTTAAGCGGCTCCTGAAATCGTACTTTAATAGGTTGGCTTTTTTAGAAAATGTTTAGCCTAGTTTTTGTTTTCCTTTTTATCAGATTGTTTTGGTTATCTTTAGCTTCTGCTTATGTGTTGTATTTTTATTCTTTTATGTCCATTTTCTATTATGTGAAGCTCTATCTAACTGGGTATTTTAAAGATTGCTATAAATCAATTTCCTCTTCTCATTAGTAGTAGTACTAGTATTATAGTTTTGGGGGGGGCTCTGTAAAGTTCAGTGGCTGATGCATAAATTGCGTTGTTTCCCAGAGCAGAACTTGCATGGCCTCTCAGAAAATGGGGGTGGGGAGGCTGAAATGGAAACTGTCTCCTGCCTCCGCAGGGCTATAAAGTTATAATCCCTGTGTCACAATCTTATTAAGCCTTTAAAATGTGGAAAAATTGGCTGTGGCCAGACGTCACTCCTGACCATAGCCATCCAGCATGGATATTGAGGAGAGATGTCACTGAGGGAGACTGGAACTCCTTTTCTCGGTGGGTAATCCTGCCTTGTTCAGACTCCTCTCTGCCTGACCAGACACTGTCCATCCCACCCTCTGTTGCATGTTTTTTCAGCTGTGTTTACATGCCAGCTTTGAAAGCTGAAGGGTGGAGTGAATGCCTTCCTCTGCACCAGAGGTCCGACATCTGTCATGACTTTAGATCATTAATTTTTCTGTCTGACCTTTAGCTGAATGACTTTACAGGATATGTACACATTAAAACACTTTTATGTTTGACCTCAGAGAAATAATGACGTTCTACTACTGGATTTCTCAATCAGTGTTTGCTGCTGACAAATTGTCTCACAAACTGCCAATGCAATGTTTATTTAAAACAGGATTCTTGCTTTCATGTCAGTAGACAGCTCAGAAAAGGCCAATGTTTCAGTGATACAGTCATTGTATTTCCTTTGATTTGCAATAGCTGTGTAGTGATGCTCATAACTATGCACAGCCTTGTAAGTAAGAACTATGATTTTTGAGAAGAGCAGACAGTTAAATAAAGGCTGTTTCAAAAAGGTACTGAACGGAGCTAGAGCAGATAGGGTATGAATTAACCTTTTAAAGCCTATATACAGCATATATTTTCATATGCAAATCAATCAAGCAGGTTCAAGCAAACAATCTTACGAAAGGTTCGACTTCTCCGGACTGTAAACGAGAGGAAATGATTACTCAATCTTAATCTTTGTATTTTCATTTTATGGAGCAATTAAGTCATCCCCTGCCAGTTTAATATTTGGTAGCTAGCTGATGAAGTCAGACTGAGCTAGGAGAGATGGGCATAGGTCATAATGTATTGCCTCAATAAAAAAGTAATTGGGAAAGCATTTGCAAGATCACTGTAGTGAGTTGGATATGTCTTTATTACACAAGCAAACTTAATGAATGTTAAATGACTCAACCAAAACCTGAGATGGGTTGGAGACAGAAAGGCTGAAACTGCACTGCAGGGTGTATTGTAAATGCTGATTTCCCACTCCCCACACATACAGTCATATTTCCTTCATGTCAACCAATGCAAGCCAATCGGTCAGTTAGAAGAGAAGAGGGTCGTCCGTACTATATGCATTATTGATGAGCGTGAAAATGGAGCCTCCAAGCTAATGGGTAATTTTTCAAATGCATGGCGCATTTGCTCCCCTCAACCTATGTTAGTCCACTCTTGGACCCCCACCCCGCGCTCCTCTTGTGGTATTGATCACGAGAGCTGTAATTTGGCTCATTTCATGTAGAAAAAATGTGCAATCTGTATGCATGTAATGCAGTCAAGCACTGCTCTGAAAATGAGAGTGCCGGGGGGAAAAGCATTATGTTCTGCAGCTTGATCACCTTACACCAAAGGAGGATCAGATATTTGGTCATTTCTAATCTGTCAATTTTGTTGAAACAGGATATCTCTATAGATAATGACATCGAGACTGAAAATGAGAGTGCTGGGGGGGAAAACATTATGGGTTTTAGGAGTCAAAAAAAGGAATCATGGGATTTGAAGAGCTTGAATGAGATGGCTGCCGCATGACTTTACAGAAATAAATTGAATATCTGAAAAAGACTGAATGAAACTGTAACCAAGTCACTTTCTTCAGTTTCGTCACAGCTTCCCAGGTTGTCTTGTTTTGTATTTAAAACAAGCTCTCAGGTTTGTTAATGACTTAAAATGCTACGGTTGAGCTGCTGCAATCAATTAGTCACTATTTGTTTTGGACCTTGCTAGATATGAAATTAACCTTGGCAAGTGTTTCTGCAGGGGGTGTAATGTAAAAATAAATTATGCATCAATATGATCGCATTCTCAGGGGTTTGCTCAATGTTTACTTTCTGTGAGGATGAATAGTAACAGCCTGTTACAGAGCAGCAGCGGACAGCTGGTCTCAGGAAAAACAGTTTCAGCTGAAACAGATAGTGCTCAGTTGGACTTTGAATCTCTGTTCGGTGAGAATTACCATCATCAAAATAATTCACTCAGACACATTTTTAGATATTCACCCAATGAACTGCAATGCATGGGAGTGCACCTAATAAATGAGGGGGTTGTTATTGACCACAGAGTGCCATGGGGCCTTTTGGAGGACAAGAGTATGTTCTCTGCTTAGTAAATTGACCACACTACAGCAAAATCAAGCTCATCTGTGTATAAAATTCAAAAAAGTGCATTGCTTGAAATGGGTGTTAATTATTCCCTTGAAACCTTAGTTTGCGAAATAATTGCACTGTAGAAGATGTAATCGTCTGTGAAATATTGAACAGTGTGCTATAGCAGCTATTGTCTTACTGTATATAACAATGCCATGGCAATGACACAATAAATCAGTCAGAAGTACATATCATAATTTACAGATGCCTATTAAATATATCACATTTTTTATATTAATTGGGCTAGTTGTCAATATGCCGTTATTACTCAGCTTTCCTGTCAGCCAGGGCTGGGGTAGCACTCCCAAACCTAATAAAATCCTCACATTAAAATAAAAATTCTGTATTTTCTCAATCTTGCAGTAACTATATATTCGCCGAGAGAATTTGTTTTAGATGAAGTACTGTAATTACAAAGATCAGGCTGCGTGAGCAAGAACCAGAGTCAGCCGGGGTGAGTGAGTGCACTGCAACACAGGGTTTAAGGTTTTGTGGTGTGAGTACCACAGGCTGAACAGTGATATAAGACGCTTTTCACCTGACCTGACTGCCGAGGGGACATTTTGTAGCATAAGTATTTTGTCAAGTGTGAGAGTGAGAGAGAGCGAGGCGGAGTATGAGTGTGTCAGAGAGAGGGAGAGAGAAGGAAGAAGGAGCAGCTACTTGCTTCACACACATGGCTTTGACTGTAAGGAACTGTTGGTTGATTAATGCCACTTGTGACCCAGCAGTTTGTGAAGTTGCCCTCACTACAGAAACAGGCAAAATGCATTAATGTGTGCTGAGGCATAATTGTGTAATTGCTCAATCAGAGTAAAAAAAAGTGACATTTTTATTACTCACCATAAACAATATAGCTACTAAATAACAGAGACCTTTGTAAATAATAAAGGAAGGAACTTACATGTAGTGCAAAATAAAGGCCTCTTGTGTAAAGGTCATATATATTAGTAGAAACTATGAACAATAATAATACATAATTATTATCATCAAAGAAATAAAATCACTAGTTAATTTTTAATAACACTAAGCAAGTATACGAAGCCAAGATACAGCATATTATTATTTTGGACTGAACTCCTTCAAATTGAAAACTCCTGCAGTGTTTTTTCACTTTTTAACAAAGGTAACTGTCAGCACAGAGGAGTATAACTGCAAGTCATGCTGACAGGTCTAAATAAATTGTCATGTTGAACTGAATGGCTGACAGCAGAGAAATGCTGCCGATGGAATATAAAATGTATTTTAAACTAGTCTAAACTTGTGGACATAAACAGTGAAGAGCATCTAAACAGATTTTTTTAATATCCAAATGCAGCCTCAAAAAGAATCCGGTCTACAGGGATGAGACATTTTCACTTCGAGTGATGCTGTATGGAAGGTCTTGTGTTAATTCTGATAAGAATACACAAGTAGTTGTTTTCCTCCCATGTCTCAAGGAATTAAATTTGTCAGTGATCACAGATTGATAGCCTGCCCCTTTTCTTTGAGAGATTTTGTTTGAGCTTTTGCCAAAAGGACCACAGAGCCAGATCTGTCTCGAGATGCCAAATGGCCAAAATGAAATTAGATTTTTAGAGAGCTGGCAGAGAGACGGGGGGAAAGAGGAAACTATTTTAAGGGGCAAAAGTGGAGCAGAGTTAAAAATTGACCACAAAAGTAATATCTCATTCAGTGTCCCATCACGTAGGCACAATGGAACCTCGTGCAAAATAAAGTGAATATCAGATGAAGAATCCTTTTCCTCTGCAGGTATTTGTTGGCATGCTTGATGCATTGCCAAAGACTGCACATAATATTAATAATATTTCACTGCATACCACCTGCACAGTCAAAATTAGATCAAGGATATGAGAGCAAGAAAGATCTATCAGGATTAGGTGCCATGGAAACAGCTTCTGGATTCAGATTGTCTTTGAGCTAAGGGACAGCAGCTTCACAATATTTGGTCTTCTTAGAAATCCATGTGCTTGCATATGTATTGTTCTGTACTTGCCTGTCAAAGCTATTGTAAAGTTAGCTTAAAAAACATTAGAGTTACTGATGTGTTAAAAGAGATGACATAGGGGTCTTCTTTGCCCTCCAGGCCCGTTCTTGAGATCCAGTTTCATACAATTTAATCCAAATTCCAGTCGTCTCTCATTTGCATGCTTGGACATCCACTGTGGGCTGTGGGCTGATAAAGTATCCTCCTGCCCCACTTGGCCCCTTTACTCCACCCACAACCGCCTGCACGGTCTGAAGGGAACTTGTCAAAAAGAAGAATACCTCAGGGACCGAAGGGGAAGCAGATGGTAGATTCCTGGATATCTGATGGCAGTGGCTGATGCTCGATAGTGGAGCCTGGCCCTAATGGAGATTGTAACAAGATTGGAAAAATATCATTGTCAAAGACAGTGGCGCTGTTCTCTCCGGGGACATTAGGTGTGTGTGTGTGTGTCTGTGTGGTGGGAGGGGCTTCAGCTGGGGTCAAGTCATGCTAATGGAAACCGTAATAGGAGTTTCTGTGAGCAGTGAAGTCCGCTTTGGGGAGGAGGGGGCAGTGGGCTTTGCTGTAATCGATTTTTCACTCAGAAGAGCGTCCCAGATAAGATCTGTCTGTTGCTAACTAGAAAGGCAGAGCACTTATCACGATTTGTTGAAGCTCCAGTGCTCATGATGAGCTCTTGAGAACCGTGTTCAGATGTCAGATATGAAAAAATATGTGACAGGTGCTTGTGCCTAGGGGGAAGGGGACACTGTACCTGTTGAAAATGAAGCCCATAAGAGACTCTGAGGCTCCAGAAAACAACAGCCAAGCCGACTGAAAACGAAGGAGTTCAAAGATTTCTTGTGTTTTCAAGGTGACACTAGGTGAGAAGGCAAAAACGGCAGCAAGGTGTTGCCTCAAAAGTGAATATGCGGGGATCTCCGCTGCTTTGAAATGAATACAGTTGTCATATCGCGGCACTCAGGAACAATGACAGTAGCCAGTAATTGATATAGTACTCCTTCAGAGGCTGACGACAGCTGACATGGTGTTCGGTTTTGTTCATCAACACTGACAAAATGCAGCATGATACCTCGACTTGTTGATGAAATTTTAACGCCACAGTAGCCTCGTCCGATCTGCAGTTTGATCAGGAGGAGTAAAGTTAACTTTTTAGTCCTTTTACATTCCAATGAACATGTAAACATTCATATTAATATCCAGATTACAAGGAGCTGATGATGGGGATGTTTTGATGACAGCATTAATAATGCATTTTCTCTATTAAACCAGCCATATTTTATAATCTGTCTACCACTTACCGCTCCGCTGCTCTGTGCTGCGGTGTTTGGTCTGCAGAAACAACATCTGTTTTACTGCGTCTGGTGAACGATACGCACGGTTTGAAAAAGCGGAAAGAAACCTGTCGAAAGCATTTACACGACTTAGGAAATTGTAAGATTGAGTAGAAATCTATGTAGGTGCGTCGGCCCGGGCACGCTTACTCCAGTAATGATCTCCCCCCATAATCAAGATAATCTGATAAAGCCGTTTACAATTTCAAGAGTTGGAGTGTTGCCTCATTGAGTCGGTCCGACTGGTCCAAACGGTTTTGTAACTCGCATGGTTCTTGAAAACCGGTTTGCTAAATCAGGCATAAAACCAGCCTTCAAAGAGTGGAAGTGAAATAGAGGAGCTGGATTTCTTGCCGCAGTTGACGAACCGCATGTCGGTGTCGTGTCATGTGACACGCCGCCGCGCCATAAGCTCATCGTGCCATTTCAAAGGCAGAACATTTTCAAGGCAGTCCCGGAGCCACATTGTTATGAATCCCAGCCCCTGTCAGGTTGCAACGTGATATCAGTCCTAAAGCCTTCATCACCTGATCCATGGTTCTGGCTGTGTTGTGGCATCCTGTTGCTGCATGTCTCTCACAAGCTCAGCTGTTGATGGAATGTGAGGCTGGTAGAGTAGAAACATCGGCTGGCAGACCGGCCGTGATGTACGAGCGCCGGAATATGTCACTACAGGCCAAAATAAGGCAACCAGGCATTTCTAGCAAGGCTTCCACAGGCTTTACAAGTGTTGTTTACGAGTTTTGTTATTCAGTGCATGTGCTGTTTCACTGTTTAGAACTTTAATAATGTGGCAAATCATAATAATTTGTGATATCCATGTATTTGTATTAGTTATGTAATGCTGCAGTAAACTAAAATTGAACCTAAATGCTTCTCCTTTCATCTTCCCAGGAACCACCGTGTCTCTCCAGACAGGAATATTATTTTAGCCTGGACTGGTGAGTACCTCATCTTCTTATAATGGCTGTCAGTGCAGCTGTGGAAGCTAATGAGGGGGACATTCAAAATAGCAGAATTTGTCGAATTTTCCTAATAGGATTGTCGCATTTCTTGACAGACGTGAAACAAACTCATTAAAATACCTGGCAGCAACTTCCTTACCAAGCTCCTCTTCAGCGAGCCCTATTATCCAAAGCCCCGTTTCACTCTCCATACGCTCCCTTTTAGACTATATACGGTGCTTCTCAAATTCATAATCCTGCTTTCAGGGTGATCCACAGCTGAGCTACCAGTGACTTCCCTCATTACTCGGCACCCAGTGAATATTTTGAATTCCACTTCAATGAGCTAATTTGGGCCTGACAGCCTATAAATAGAATTGAGCGACATGCGGCTGTAAAACGCAGCGGGGATAGCCTTTGCTCACTGTTCTAATGACTTCATTTCTATGCATTGGGAGCAGCGCTGATGGATTTTGATGTCTGGCTGTGCTTTGTGATGACTCAGTCATCACACCTACAGCACTCATCACGAGGGTCGAGGCACTCTGCTCCAAGACAGCCATGTGACTTTTTAATGAGTATTCAGAAAGTGACAATGACATTGACGTGCAGGCTCACTGGTTTCCCCCTTTCCCTGTCATTCCCTCTCCCTCATGGATTAAATATACAATAATATGTAAATGTCAAAGGTAGCCGCAACTTCCTGACACCTTACCCAGAATTCAAGGCGCTGACGGATGTTTCAGAAATGCATACCTACAGCTGGAACTTGCTGCAAGGATTGCTTTACTTTTCCCTCTTTTGTTTTTTTATCTAACAACTATAATTATTCATTATATCGAAATGTGCAGTTCTCATGTTTGTAATCTCACAAATAGCTTTTTTTGCTTCTAGTATATTTGCAATTTAGCATGCAAATTACGTGTTTACAAAAGTAAAATGAGATTACCATATTGTTTTTCCGTGGCTTGCAGGTTGGAGGTAATAGATTACATGTGGCCAAATTATTTTTTTAATGATGTATGTGCTATACATAGCTAGTTATCCCTTTTCTCTCCCAGTGGATGAGCAATCTACCATGGAGAGGACATGGCAGAGAGAGGTAGTAAGACTCCGTGTTTCCACAGCTCCCACTCCCTGCTTTTTCTCTGTTCTCTGTCTCTGTCTCTCAGTTTCTCAACAGAGGGCCCTTGACAGGTTCTTATCTTACATTTTGTCTAAGGAGGTCCTCTGAGACCTGCTGCAATCAGCCAGGAGCAGGCAGCTAACATGAGGAGGCTGTGCACAGTGCATACCGCACGCTGCACTCCACAATCACGGCCCTCTTCTGTCTTTCCTATCATTCCCGCCTCTTCTTCCTTTCACCTCCTCTAACCTTGGAACTGTTGTTAGTAAGAACTGGATGTCTTCTCTTTGAGTATTCATTTCTGTCCAGAATGTGCCGTCGTCATGAAAGTTGATCCACATGGAACATTAAGTTTCGGGGAAAGCAGCACCAGACGCTTCTTCTTTGAAATGTTTACAGCGTGTTGAGAAGAACGCTCAGCTGAACTGCTAAAATGAGAAATTCTGGGGACCAAGAGAAATGGAGAGTCTGAGCAAGATTTGTCTGTCTTCTGAAGACGAGAGTTATTGTTGTCTGGTAAACACAGGGAGTGAGCAGTGTGCAGATCTGCTGAATAAAATAAGCTAAAATTTGAATCAAGTGCAGACCAATGGCTGTATGTTATAGTCTCATCAAAGTGCCTTACAGTGTTATTAGTGCACACATCTTTTGCATGGACAACCCTCATAGGACTGAAGCCCTGAATCTTGCCAATGTTAGTTTTTCTTTACAGTTACTCATCAAGCGATTTTTACACAGACTCACAAATGCTGCCTTTCTTTTTGTGAGTAAGGGCTCACAGGCCAGTTTTCCCCAGTGTTTCCTCACAGACACTGGCCCAAACACTAAAACTACTGGCTGTTAGTGCATCAATACATTTTAACGATGCCCCTCTGCCACTTAGACAAGTAAAAAGTATAAACTATAAAGTATAAACCGTAAAATAGACATGTTATACAACAATCAAGTAAAAGCATCACTACTGTTACGACTATTATTTATCCCCCTCCCTACAAATCATTAAACCACGAGTAAGCTATAAGCATAAGCTGCTTAGCGCTATGAATCAAATATTTCTAATAAAAGCTGAATGCATATGTTTCATGACTTGGGTTCTTATAACCCATACAAAAGACTGTGTCCATTCACTCCTCCGTACTATGAAATTCCCTGTATATTTGACGAAATACCTGGCCTCTCGTTGCATCACACCCGTGACTCTGGTTCTGGCCAGCAATTTTGAAACTTTCTGTCTCTTCTTTTTTTCATTCCCTGTCCCTCTCCCTCAGATCTTCTCCCCATGTCTTTTTCTTCAAGACAGATCTATTTTTTTCCTGGTTCCTGGCCAGCAGATGGGGGCTGTCTTCTCTTGTAGTCCTAAATCTAGCTTTCCAACTATTGATTTCTCTTCTTCCCCGCAAATGCAGACACTGTATGTTGTTCTGACTGACTGATGAGGCTCGTGTGTATGGATTCAGTGTGGGCTCAAAATTGAAGCGGCATTAAGATTTGATTGTGTAGTGCAGTCTATATTGTCAGTATTCACAATGCTTGAGCGTGAAAGAGGAGCGTTTCCTGACAATACACTCATTTTATTTGGCGATTTTGCAACCAACAAAATGTATTTTGCAAACCCTACTCAAAATCAATATTTACTGGCCTGGAGCTCTGATTGAACACTGTTGGGCCAGCAGTCAAGTGGCAGTGTCAAGTGCTGGGCGGCGAGTCAACCATTAAAAGGTGTCAGCCGATTGATCCCAAAAAAACAAACAAAAATGGACTCACTGATCTCTGTGAAAATCCTGATATCAGAAAGACCAGAAGTTATTTTCACCAAAGACATCCTTGTATTGTGTCATGGTTATTGTACGATTTGTATGCAGAGGCAAGAATAGGTTCATGGTGCTTGATAATGATAGCGGATTCATGATACTGGTGTGCTGCGTTGCACAGAATTCATTATGATGCCTTTTTCCTGTATGGCTGCTTGCAAGTCTGCATTCATTTATGACCTCATGTTTACCATTTACCAGCTATTTAGCCCAGGAAACCGACGTTTCATCAGACGTTTTCCAGCTTTTCCTCCTTGCTTGTAAACCGCAGTATCATGACATGTAAGCATTGTAATATCCCAAAGATTTTGCTTTTTTAGAGCAATATGTTGCAAGTCATTTGTCAAGTTCCACTGAGCGCATTAGTCCGTGAAGAAAGACTATACTGAAGACTAATGACAGAAATCAATCATGTAGTTTGATTTATGCCGAAACACAGATAATTGTCTTCAGGGTGGCTTGCTTATTTGTGCATTCACAGAGAAGAATATTATCCGGCTGTTCAAAGAATAAATAAGTAAATAAACAAATTGCAATACTGAGAACTGCAGTTTCTAAATCACAGTAGACTGCAGTTATTTCAGAGGAAAACTTAATAAAAAATAGGGTACTAAATTGAGTAATCTCCAAACATGAACAATGGCCTGTATCCCCATCTTTCACTTGAACAATGTTTTTTCTTAGGAGTTGTCAGTTCTGTCCATGCTACTCAGTTTCCAACAAGACTCTGTTTGGATGTCAGCTGACTGATGCTTCTCGAATTCCTGCCCAAGAAAATGTCTCATGTTTGAGCCTGAGTCACAAACAGACGTGGCCACACACTTTTGCAGTTGTGATTCTGCACTGCCGGGGAAATTGAGTCCACACTCTAACCTATCTCTGTCTGGACATGCAACACTACCCTGTGTTCATGGATGCCCAGTGACAAGTATGATTGAGTTAACCACTCTATGACAAACGAGCCACTTGCAGCTGCTCCATGAGGCCCTGTCTTGTATTCCAATAAAGAGTCCCAGATCCCATATGATACCCAGTAGATATTTGTTATAGGAGGCAGGTCAAACAGCATATTTCTTTGTTTGCCATGTTGTTTGCCGTGGTAAATCAGTGGTATTCTGCTGTCGTCTCTGTCGTTATGCCTCATTTCATGCGCTCGTCGTGGTGTTAAAGAGGCAGAGGGAGTGTCAAAGAAGACAGAGGGGATGTAGGCACACAAAAGCTAGCTGTATCTTTATTGGGAGTTTCTTGGAATAGGAATACAAACTGCCACCACAGTAATCAAATGAACGTGAAGAACTCGCAGTCTGTCCTCAACTGATGCTCTGTTGTGTCCCTGTGGCATGCAGCTGCTGCTGATGGGTTACAGGTGAGATCACTCTTGATAATTGAATTAGTGCTACTCCCGTGGCCACAAGTGGCAGGAGGGTGCCACTGAGCGCACCGCAGCGGTTCCCAAGGCACTTGTTGCTAAGTGCTCCGCTTTTTTAGGGGCTTTGTAGTTGCTGCAAATCTCCTACCAGCCATGGCTGCTGCCACCACGAGTCCCTTTCATACAGGCACTCTGTTCTGGAAATATTATAGCAATGTTACACTCTGTGCTCTGTGTGAACGAGGGTACACAGAAATGTTACAGGACTTTATTGTGTATGAATAGCAGTAATCATTATCCTCTCTGGACATCAGACTACGGTGATATGGGGAACTGCTGCCTTGTCTGTAACCCTATTCCTTATTCCAAGGCACTACAAATTGTAACTGAAATATCAGCTCATAAAACAAAAAAAAAAGTTCTTACTTACCTAGCTAACCAGCCAGCAGGCTATTTTTACTAAAGCAAACATGCACCAATACTAGCTTCTAGAGATGGGCTCCAGAGAACTGATAACAGCTTGTGGGTCCATCCCATACCATGACTGTCCCATAATGGGATGAGTATTTCACCACATTGTATCATAACCCAGCAAAAAGAACAACATCAAAACCAGCAGCTGCCATTCATAGAGCTAACGCCCCTTCTGCCAGCCTAATGTTATGAGTTGATGTTGTAGTCCAAGTTGTAAACATGAGATTAGTTACCCTTGGTTTGATTATTGGACATTTTATCCTTGTGGCTTTGCGCTGTGATGATGCAGCTTGTTAATGATTATGCATGAGCACAAACTGTTTATTAAAATTCCTGGTAGAATTAGTCTACAGTATATTAGTTTATGTGCACTGTTCTCTCCTGCGAGCAGAGCACAAGGACTTCAGAGAAAGCTGGAATTACTTCAACACCTCTCTTTTTGAGCATGGTGTCTGAGAGGTCTGGTGCTGAATCTAGGGGCACTCTGGTGGATCACCGTGTAGAGCGTGTCCCACGTATTATTACCATGGTGGTGCAGGTTGGATTCTGGCTTTTGCTGCATATCATCCCCTCTCTCTTTCCCTGTCTCTCCTGACTATCTCTGCTGTCTAATAAAACAGAAATGCCAAAAATAGGAAAAGAAAAGAAATGGAATCTATTTCTGTGGGTAAAACTTAGTAACTTGTATTATAAATCACTTTTACAAAGCAGCATTGTAGATACATTAGCTATCGTGCAAATTAAATGTGTTTACTGACATCATCTGAATGCAAAATTGATCCGACTTTGAAATGATCAATTTGTGGTCAAAAAATATCATCAAAACAACCATGTGTTTTGAATTCAAACCATTCATACTTTTATATTTGTTTGTATGGTCATGTATTGATCACAAAGGCCTTTTTTTTATCCATTGACTTGTTTCCATCAACAGGGAAGGCAAAGTGCAGGATCAGCTACGAAGCTGCAGCCCCGGAGCTGGTAGGGACTCGGTGTCTTGTCAGGGACACTGTAACATTGTAGATGCTTCCTCTCATGGGGGATTAAACCTGGGCTGCACACACACCCCATCTGTCAAAATTTGATTTGATTCAGCGTACAATTACATAGCTGATACCAGCGGTGATAGTGAAAACTGGGGTCAAACTATGTATAATAATCAAATGAAATTCATAGTTTCCTTAATTTGTCCCGGACCGGTTGGAATCCCCTCCAACACCCCATGTTTGGTAACCACTGTCAAAGGGCAGCTCTGGCTGCGGGGAGCCCTTCCCCATGACTGCGTGCTTAAGCTGTGACTCAGTATTTTATGGTCACAAACCGATATTGCTCCATTTCATCACCCTCGCTACTTTATGTTCTCTACTGGGGCTGAGCTATCAAATATCCCCCTCTCCTGAATATTTTATGACACAATTCCTTCCTCTGCCTCGGTGAAATGTGTCAAGGCTGATCTGTAACTGTAGCTCTATAATGCCAGCCTTCGTCCCTAAAGTGGCAGGGATTGGCGACTCTGTAGTTGTTACTATTTAATGGGATCCAATGACCGCGTGAAATATTCATCTTAAATCATTGCTCTGTTCTCAAGAAGTGAGAACAGTGGCTTGTCTAGAGTTAAATGACCTTGTGAATTATCCATTACAGTGACTTATCACACATGTGATGTAATATAGTATCAGTCTGGGAGAAAAAAATGAATTCTCTATATGAGAGCTCAATGCTTTTATTTCACATGCTGTACAAAATGCTGTACAATCAGGACACTATGGCTTTGACATTGGGAAAAAAATAAAGTAAAGAAGCAACTGAGACTAATAGTTGAATATAAATTGTAAACCTATAAATTGTAATAACACTCCTGCAGTCTGGGGCAGTCCAGTTAATATTTATTAACAATAACGCCTCTCTGCCAAAGCCATAAGCCGTAGAGTTAACACTCCAACCTGTCATATAACCAAGATGTAAAATGTGAAGCTCCTCTGACAGTGAATTCTCATCAGGCATGCCAGAATTACAACTGTCACGCTCCTGCTCTTATCCTTTTCTTCATTTCTTTGCAAAGCAATCACCCATGTGCCCTTCTTGGGTGATTGCCCTTTTGAAACCCGCCGTTCATGCTTTAAAATCATCCGATCATCAATATGTCAGTCACATCTGCTTTCGAATTGAACTGGAAGAAGGTCACTTTGGGGAAAAATAGGTGGCATTGAGATCTCAGTGCCACCAGTAATGAATGTTTATGCTTTGGCCCGCGATGATGTCGGTAATGGAACCAGACACATGCTTCTTGTGTAAACTCGGAGCATATTTTCACAAGCCTCCATATCGCTGCAGGCAGTTGGCATCAGTTTTGTTCAGAGGTAAGAACGGCCGTACATTGGGATGAGTTTGACGTTGTGACTCGGCTGTGTGTGGTTTGTTGACGTGGAAAATTGCTGGTACAAAAGGTCTTAATGATTGCTTTTGCAGAGCACTTAAAGAAATCAATGCGCAAAAATGCATTTGACTGAGACCAATGAAACAGCTGTGTCCCATCCGCTCAGGCCCTCCGACAGCGTGGTAGGTATTGACAGCCTCTAATGTTGTATGCTCACGATCCTCCACAATCTGTCTCGATTAGACTCATGTTGTTTGTCTCTATTTAAAGGGATACTCTGAATTTTAGTTTCGACAATCGTTGTGCCTAGAGTTGGCTTAGTTTCGAGTTTAGACAATTGAGTTTGACCCTTAGGTTAAAATGTTAGAAGAGAGAGTGAAAAAGAAATCTTCTCCCTGCTGGCAACGTGCCCTTGAGCATGGCATTGACTAAACAGACAATAGCTCTCGTGGATCTGTTCATTTTGCCATCAGTAGAGTGCGAGAGAAAGAGACCATATGTGCTCATTCAAGCTTCCCTGGATGCATAATGTTATCAAATGGTCACAGAGCTCCCTGTATTTTTCCTCTGTTGTGATTAACTTCATATTATCTGTCTTCATTCTCCACACAGCAAAGCAGTCTCGGTAATTTGTTTAGAATTATTTTTCAGCCCGTGTTGCGACTCATGATTGGACGTACTACGTAGTCGGTGTGTATCTGTTTCACATCCTGTGGGGGAAAAAAGCCCTTAACGCCGTTGTTGGCACCGTTTGAAGTCAGCAAGACTATGGAATAAAACTTTCCCTTTAATAACGAGAAGCGAAGAGACGGGACTTTTGCTATTCAGTGAATTTGGCATTCAACAAGCGCTGCAGTCAGGTGTCTTCAAAGGTCCATCTCTTCCAGGAATGCAGAGCTAAAGCAGTGCTCAAACACTGCCGGACTGATCTTGTCCATCTCGACATGCGAATAAAGGCACAGCGTGCGATTGAATCAAAGCCTCTCTAAGCGTCACTCACACACTCCACTCTAAAATCTTTTCCGGGAACATTTTAACCATGATCTTCCTGCTTTTTCAGACAGGCCGTCCACTGGGGGAATTGCATGTGTCACCTTGTCGTGCCGATGTGCCGTATGCGGGTGCTTGACAATGGCTTTGAGTGTCACCAACCTTTTAGCTTGATTACAAGTCTCCAGGCTTAGCACACACAAACACACCGAATAGGTTACTGGCTTGCACATAGCACACTTAATCACTGTTTGTCAAGGGCCAACTGGTCATAGTGTTGCTGAATTGGTAGAGCCTGTGTTCAATTTCAGTGGGTTCACTCTAGCTAAAACGTGTCACAGTGCTATAAGGTACTTTGAATAAAATCATCCATCCAAATTGCATATGTGTAAGTAACTGGGTCAGGGAGCGGTGCCAATAATATGTTGAATTCGCCAGGTTTCTATATATAGGGGTGTAATACAGCTGGAGCACATGGGTCTATTCAGCAGGGGGAACGTGATAGTGGCCACAGATTTTAACATGTGAAAGCCCAACCTGTCCCTGCATCCCCAAATCCAGAAAGCTGTGATAGGTTCAACAACAAAAGCAGATTTCCTGTCATATTTTCCATATTCTAGGAATGTTTGTGATCAGTATCTCTTCATCAACCAGAGCTTATGTGCAAAGCAGCCTTATTATAGCACATTCGACTAATTCACCAGCAGTTGGCTGGAGTAGGTTCATTAAAACCGTACTCGGCTCTGGACTACAGTAAGATAAGTGCAGAAGCAGTTTCTGGCACGTGTTGAAACGTTTTGGAGAGGCACATGCAGTAATCCTTCCATCCGATTAGATTTTAATTATTGTTTCCATGCAGCTAAACCCTCAAATAAAGGAGAAAGAAAAAGAGCAGGTGCCCAAATATTGTGGCCTCGTTGAAAGCAAAATCTATCAGGCTTTTTCTCCACCTCTCCCTGTCTGCTCAAAATGACGAGAGTGGGTGTTTTTTTTTTTTTTTTTGCTTGATTTGCACTGTGGGATTGATATGGGGAAAAAAATAACAACAACAACAAGTTGACATGAAACCAGAGAGCTTTCATCGTGACGTACCTTGGTCTTTACTCGTCAGTAATGTCACTGCTCCCACAGACAAACCCTGCTTTTTGAGGTTCCGCAAGGAAACTTCGGTGGACCATAACAGCAGCCAATTACCTTTTGCCACCTAAAATTTACCATCCAATAAAATCCTATCTTTTGTTCAGCGCCAGACGATCAGTCAGGGTGGTGAGCTGCGGTTGTATTTGAATCCCTGTAATTGACTCGGTGCTCTCTGGGCGTAATTGTCACACCAAGACTTTTGGCTCAGTCATGGCACAAGCTTGTTATCAGGCAGTATCCTTGCATCCAGACCCACTCTAACCTCGAACACAGCTTTCTAGACTCTTTATAAATTCTTACCATCTCAAGACCTCTAATTTCTTTCCACAGTTACATTACATTTGAAGTTTTGACATTAACATTAGCATTATTTTATTAGGCAAACGTTTGACTTTATTAGCATTTTTTGATAATAAACCCAAGTTTGGGGAATTGATACATTGTTAGCTGCCATTATTGCATGCCTTATTCAAAGTGACTGACAGTGATTTAGGAGGCTGGGATTTGGAGTTTGGCTCAAGGACACTTCACAGGACACACTGCTGTTGATGGACACATTGGCTGTTGGAAGGATCAAACAGTGACCTTTTTGTCATTTATTTTGTGGCTATTTCATACAGCCATTTGCCTCAACTTTTTTTTTTTTAATTACCTCTCGCAACTACCACTTTGAGTATGAAACAGCCAATGATTTCCCTTTTATAATCGATGTCAGCTGCTTCAAAGGATATAATAGTTTCAGTGAGGCAGAAATCTAGCAGATAACTTTGATCTCATAAAAGGACCACCGGAATTTGATTTTCCCCTAGAATGGTGCAGCCTACTCTTGTTTCCATCAGTATTGGTTACACAGCCCGGAGATACTGTAGTGTTTCATATGCAGGGTGAAAAACAATGCACGGCTTCCCCATTATCGGTTTCAGCCACCCGCCTCTCTGAGCTCAGCCACTCTGAAGCAGAAGCCCTCTCACATTCTTTGATCCTTTTTAATAATTATTTGCTGCGAGGCTGAGGAGGGAGGGCAGATTGAAAAGGCGTGGAATGCTGCTCACTGATAGCGATGTTCTGAGCGAGAGAGGGGGTGAGACGTGGAATGGCTTGCGGTGCACAGAATGGCTTCAAGGCTTCATGTGAAACTCTCAGTACCTGCCAAAGGCCTACACTTCTGCCTAGCATGAACAATAGCTGAATTTGAGACCCAAGAAAATAGGGGTGTCATTGAGATTACAATGCGCCATACACAGTCGTCCTCAGAAATTATTTATTTTCTCGGACGGACTTCTTTATGTTGATTTCTGAGCAGGCTTGCCTTATCTCAGCCCTGCCGTCCTGTGCAGTTGGACAGCAGAAAATGTTTCCCTCCTGGACGGCTCCTTATCTAGAGTGGCTCTGGATGCGCTGCCTTGGAACAGGCCTGGTGTCGCCATTCCCACTGGTCTGCTGGCAAGGTTGAAAAAGAAAAGCATCGGCTAGAGGCTGGACCGCGCCAA
>OMLF01021432.1:13999-26438 GCA_900302615.1 Holocentrus rufus | reverse complement strand
GCTCCCCTCTCCCCTCCTCCCCCCATTCCTACTCTTCCCTCTCCTCTCCAAGACTCCCGACAACTGTTGCTGGCTGCTCAGTATGGCAGAGGCTTTGTGGCATACTGACAGGCTCAGCAACGCATACGGACGGGCTGATCACACAGGGCTGGAGAGACCCACAGACGAGGGCGTGCACAGGGGGACAGATAGAGCAGATGAACTGAACTCCTTGACAGATCAGCGTCGGCTCCCCCTGTCTGGAGTGTCAAGTGTGCAGAGAGGGGACTTTCGGCACCGGCGGGATAGCCTCTAATTAAGCAGGCTGTGTGGCTTTGCACAGGCTGGCTGGCATGTTAACGAGAGCCTTGTTTACACTGGAGAAGCTGCGGCTCTGTTAGTTACAGTCATGTGGGCCGGCCATGGGATGGTGTCACTGCACAAAAACGTGCCTTTGACACGCTCTTCCTGCAACTTTTGCGAGAAAGATAGATGTTTGTGTGAATCTCCCTGAACAATTTAGTTGGGTATTATACCGCAGAAGCCCGTGCTGCTTCCTCTCCTGCTTAATACACACACTGATATTGAATTTGAGCTGAAACCGTTTTTCTCTGCTGAAAGAACATGTTTAGAAGAGGAGGTTTATCTTCTTACAGAGACTGTTGTGTACTCCCCGACTCTCTCCCTCCTCCATATTTTGAACACAGTCTTTTGGAGTCTGCATGGAAATTTCTGCTATAATAAGGGATTTTTTTTATAGGATTTTAACTCTGTAATAATAGAACCTGTGAGAGAAAGAAGCAAGAAATTCTCCCTATTCGCGAGGGGGAATGATTGATTTGGTAATTTTTTTTTCCCTTCGCATTTGCTTTATCCAATTTCCCTGGAAAAAGTATACACTCAGCAGTGTTTGGAGTACAGTCAAGTTAATACAACGCGATTTGTGGTTTATCCGTGCCTATTTTTGCATTGTGTTTATTGGCTCCTCTGAGCAGAAAACAACTGGGCCTCTGCATGCATCTGGCCAGTAGCTAATGCTTTTAGGTCTTGCCAGAGACAAAGTGTTCGTCTATCTGTGTTTACTGCTTGTTCTCAATCCAATCAGCGTTCATCCCACTGCAGGGGAGGGGGTGGGGGGTAGTTGTGGGTCAATTCTGTCTTCATTTCAATCCATTCAAGGATGCCCCTAGACAATGAGTTTGCATTTAGAGTGTGCCTTAACCTGGGATTTGTCAGTTGACTTGTAATTGAATTGAAAGCCTGATTTGAAACTTGGATTTGATTAGTGCGTTTAGCAGGCTCAAGCCTGACGATGCCTGGGGCCCCAACGCAAGATTTTAAAAGCCTGCTCTTCCTTTACAGCTTTTCTGGAGCACGACCTCACTTATTCTCGCATAAGGCTTCTCTACATGTGCATTGCATGTAGTGTTAGCACTCCGCCAGTGCCAGGACAAAGGGCAGCCTATACTAATAATCCAGGGTGACTTTCACACTGAGTGGTGATTGGTATGGTCTTAGCTAGCTTTGGCTGCATCATTTCACCCACATGGGACAGGAGAACTGGGGCAGGGCATGGCAAAGCAAATGGACTGGGAAACAAACAACTGTTCCCCTGGCAAATCAGGAGAAGTGGAGACACTGCTATAGCTCCTTGAAACATCAAACCTGTCTATAGTTAAATAAGTAAATAAATGAAGATGGTGTGTAATTATTCCTGGTTGTTATTGAGGAGTCTCGGTTATATAAGGAACATAAATTTTCTTTTTCATCTTTATAAGTGATGATTCAAAATTCAGGTCTGTTTTACTCAGACATGTGTTTTGTGTTATCCGAGCCACATCTACCAGCAATGCAAATACACGGTTTCCCCATGTGTTGATTATTTTGATGGCCCTCCCAGGCAAATTAATAGGCATTCAACTAGATTAGTTTTAGATTGATTTTGGGTGCTGTGGATGCAGCGAGATGGCAGTCAGACCTGGGGCCTGTCTGAGCATAGTCAGCTCAGCATAGTCAGGGTATCTTTGCAACCGCCAGCTTCAAGAACCGAACTTAAACCTCACTTAAGCCCTCGCCATCAAGTCACCGCAATAAAAATGTCTTAAAATTGTGTTTTCCTTGACGATCAAAGCTATTAGTCTGTTTTAAATATTTGTCGACCAAACTAAAGCAAACCGTGACAATCCAGGCTAAATGCTCTCACAAAGTTCTCACCTCATTCTGGCGTTTTCCAGTCCAGCTATGAGCGCATTCACATTAAGAGGAATGAGAATATGGCTGCAGTGGGCATAAATCACTCTAATGACTTCTGTGAAAGAATGAAAGAATTTGTGCACTCAACATGCAGCAGTAAATTTCATTCATTATTGATAAGTATAGCCAATAACGTAAGCTACCTTCTGTTTCATAGAAACCCTTTTCATAGCCAGTGTGGGGAAAATACTTCTGCCAGTTTATAAACACAGCTGGCATGTGACCAGCCCTTCTTACTATTTATTAATTTAATAATTCAATAATATCCCCCTGTGCAGTTATTTTCATTACTTGTCTCATCCATTTGAATGCAGTGTTCTAATATTTTCAATAAGGATTATTTTAATCAAAGCCATGGAATCCTTCAGGCACACTGATGCCGTTTTTCCATTGAGATGATAAGTGTGGACACAGACTTTTTATATGGTTGGATCCATCAGGTAGCCTGATCATAACCTGCTCTGGGGCAGGTTAGATATGCAGTTTAAGTTACTATGTCGATGTACTGTATCCTTGCTTAAAAGTGAGCCACTGTTGATAGACCAAAAAGCCAGAGTTAAGCCTAAAAGTAGTTTGCTAATCCATTAATCTTGCCTCATGAGACAGGCCCCTGGCGTTTTTATCACTGTAGTTCACAAAAAATGAAAAGGCAAAATAAATGTTTTCAAACACACCAAGTGTGTCAATGAACAGTAACAAACATTGGAATCAGTGATTTTAATCAGTTGTAATCATTGCAGCGAAGATGCATGGGGGACAGTTGGTGCTCCATCAAGTCTATGGCAACACAAACTGAACGAAGAGCCAGTTTGAAACTCGGCCTAACAATGGACTTGATGTTGCATGCTGAGAGAGTAAACTGTCACTTAGAGCAGGACAATTAATTCTCTAAGATACTGAACTTGACAAGTGAACTTGACAATGCTTGACAATGTGACAATAAAAATACAATCTGAAAATAAAGCCCATGCTAATGAACCACTACCCTAACAGTGGTTGGGCAGCACTATTCAAACATGGGCTGCTGTACATAAAAGGGTTTTAACAATACCTCATTCTTCATAATATAAAATTATAATGCCGATATCAAGTCTGGAGAGAAAATGAGAGCCAAAATGAGAGTATGTCCTATTTTGGCTTGGAATTTGTCAGATCACCTGCCTAACTGATACTTCATTTAGAAATCATTACTTATTGGTCAGTCTTAATAAAGCTGTCAGAATCCCAGTGTCCCGGAATCCCAAAACAGAATCCCAGTTTCCTGCTCGCTGAATCCCCCACAGGTTTGGTGTGATGAATGGGACGTGCCAACACACAGCTGTAAATATGGATAATGTGCCCAAATCGTTCCCAAGGTCTAAGATAGATTGTGATGAGTCATGGTTTGTGATTACTCCAGCTGCACTGTTGATGGCATTGGTTTGAAAAGTATTAAGCCAAATAAAAGGCCAGCTTTGTGGCAGGCTTGTTTCTCTGCTGTTTCATCAGGTGTAGGGGATGGAGCCAATATTTTTTTCCACTGTTCCTTCAGTGACTTCATATTATGTTAGCCTGCAAATGCATGGACAAAAAAATGAGCTTTACAAAATAAGAGGATAACAGATGAGCATAACAAACATACAATATAGCTGTTTATGTTGGTTATCTAAATAAGGCTCGGTAATTACACTCTCTCTCTTCCCAAGCAATGCAGTGACAATCACAACTGCAACAGAATTCAAAATATAAGCCCAAAGGAACTTAAATTACAAATAATGGTTTTGCACTCGCCATCTTGCAGTTGAAAATACCATTAATGCAATGTTAATTTCCCTCTGAAATTGAAAACTAAAACATTTTCCTTCTTGGAGTGAAAAACAAACATTGGTGCCTGCTTGAGACCGCAAACTAGTAAATTGATCATTTAACTTCATTCACTTGATCAAGCAAAATTCTAATTGCAAATTATCAATCATTGATTCTTTGTTAACCGCCTTAATAGCAACACCTTCATTCACTTTTTTTTTTTTTTTTTAATTAACACATCTGCACAGACAGACCCTGCTGGCACCATGCCCTGCTGTTTCACACCTTCATTCTGCTGCCTTATACAAGAGCACCTGAAAAAGTTCAGTCTACGGACGTGGAGCCAGAACACACACACTTCACTGGGCGACTTGCTGGCCTGTAAACACATAAGCTAGCTTGACTGATTCAAGTTATTGTTGGTCGTAGGTGACACTAAGAGTCTGACTCATAAGTGCACTGGTATGTTAGCATGTGAATGTCTCATATTGACACTTCACATTACAGTTTATTCCACTAAATATGCACGATAGAAACTCAAAAATATATATAAAAGAATTCCTGTACATTTGGTGAATAGTTTTTCACAAGAATGTTTTCATGGTGCTCCCTCGTAGCCCTGCCCCTCTGTGTGTGTCTGGTCCTTGAATGAAGAGTAGCGGTGGTAGTTTTCCCCATGAAGGCCCTCAGCCTGACACTGAGAATACAGAGCAGTTTGGAGGTGGTTGTTATGGAGACAAGGACAAGGTGGAAAACAATGAAAACAAAGATTAAATGAGATGGTGCACAACCACTATCCTGATAACTGGGATGTACATACATATTCATGGAGCTGTCAATATGATTAATTTCTGAATTTCGTGTAATTCACAGCTGATAGTGATATTTTTCCTGTGGGTGTGTGTGGCATCAACACTGCCACTGAGCTTTAGTGTCTGTGTTGAGTGAATGTGAATGTATTCAGTTCTTGTATTCAGCCACAGACTTCTTCAGTGTTCATTAAACTGATGCAAAACCACTTGAAAGCAGTGAGGTGCAAAACAACTGGAGTTAAAGTGTTGCAGTTTGTCATCTATTTTTTAGTGGTGTTTTTTTGAACAAAATGGTGTTCTCTAATAGATTGCGGTTAGATAACATTTGAAATGACTGGAGCAATCTCTGACCTCAAGGGCAGTTGTACAAATCAGGGATGACAGCTTGTTCAAGAGGTTGAGTCTGACTATTAACTAAATGGGTTCTGGTTTGATTTGAGGCACCACAGGGAGCGTGTTGTCTATCTGTGAGCTGTCAACAGCACCTACGAATGCTGCTTAAGTGCCCTTGAGCGAAACACTGAAATTCCCCACTGCCCAGGAGGGATATGGCTAAAGCCTGATTCTAGTGGCCGTGTATATTCATGGCCTAATCTTACAAAACAAGAAACAACAGAAATTAATTGTGTACAATGGACCTCGGCCCACGTTTCATTTATTTGTACAGCAGAGAAGAGAATGACAGTGACATATGGCGCTTCTTTGCGTGGAGCGTGTCATTTTTCAACTTGTAGTGTACCAGGCACTCCCTCAAAAAAACAAACAAAACAAACAAACAAAAAAACACCACAAGTGGATCATCGCTTGGTACCTGGAGCACAAAGTCCATGCATAAACATCTTCAAACTTATTGTTTGTAGCACATGCAGATGCCCATTGTGATTCTCAGTCTCTGTGACTTTGAGTTATAAAGTGCTTTTTCGCTCCTTGATGGATAATGTTGTTGTCCAGCAAGATTTGGCTTCACAGGTAGCCACTAGCCAGCCTCTGTGCAGTTGGTGCTAATGAGGGTGACTCAGCAGAATTTGCTCACAGGCCAACAGGACCTGACTGAGGAAGGTGAAGGTGGATGGGCAGCGGTGGCGAGATGCCTTTTATAACAGCTACAGAGCTGCCAGTCACACAATGTTAATTACTGCGATGGCTGAATGAGTTACAGAGCACCATGTGCACGCTCATGCTGGTTGAACAGATTGAAACTATCCTGCTAGTACAATTACTACTGGGTATCTCTGTAAAGGGTCACTCTCTGACAAAAGGGTCACTCCCTGCTTTACTGTCTGCTTCTATGTCCTGCACAGTGGGGAGAAATGTACTTACATCCTTAACCTAAGTAAAAGTAGCTGTACCATAGAAAAAAATACCCCATTAAAAGTAAAATGCCTTCATTCAAAATCTTCAGTAAAACTATAGACTATAGAATGTATTAGCAGTAAAATATACTTAAGTATCAAAAGTAAATGTAATATATGCAATACAATATTTCCCTGAATGTAGTGGAGTAAAAGTAGGAAGTCTCACAAAATGGAAATACTGAAATAAATGGGCAGTGAGTAAAAGTTGAGTGAAACTTCTTCCCTGTAAACAATACATTATAATGAAAGAAAATGGAAGAGTTCAATACATACATCTGTTTTTATGCATTCTTTGCACAACTCACCATACTTTTTGTAAAAACCGCTTATCCATTTATTCATGCAGTTTTCTGTTTTTTCTCTGACATTGCTACTAAATTGGACTATTGTTCACCTATAAACATTTGGTGGAAGCCCTGCAGAAACATGCAGTTCACAGCAAACAGTGGCCAATTTACTGTGTTTCCCTGCCCTCTGAACATAAGACATTCAAGCATTCAGATAAAAACAATATTTTTTACTATAAACATGCATTGCATTGCAAATGTACATTCAGGTTCAGTTTCAGTTCAGGACAACAGAGTTTTTTGTTCTTTAAAAATATACTCTTACCAAACAGTTTTTGCAGTGTCCTGGACGCTGGCATCCAGATAGTAAAACCAAGCTGAACAGCCCTTTACTTTAAACAAACACTGGGATGTTGTGTTTGCTGCCTCTGTCAAGGCGACTGAATATGTTGAACATAGCTTCCAGACGACAATAGACATGGCAGTAATCAGCACATTTGTTTTCAAACTACCCAGTCATCCTCTGAAAAAGCACTCAGACAGTCAAATAAAAGCTTGCTTGCCGCTGTGTGTGCCAGCTGAAAATTCAAACTGCTATTATGCTGTCACAGCAGCAACACACACTCACGGTGTGGCAGGAACTGCACCTTTGAGACGCGACAGAGCAATAGCATGCTAGAGCTGTGAGTGCTGTTGGAGGGAATGTACAGGTAGCAGGTGGAGTGCTGGAACCAGCTGTTGTTTACCAGGAGGAAGGGAGGGACTGTGGTCAGCAGAGTTCACGTCTGCCGGAGCATGTGTGCAAAATTGCATGGTGCTGTCACTCTATAATTTAGCTTAGTCGAAATGTCCAAAACAATGTTGGATTGATAGAAGGCTATCATGAAGGATGCTAGATAACCTCGCTTAGAATAGGCTAAAGTCAGGGTTTGTGTTGATAGTTTGGAAAATGCTTAATTTTAACTGTTACGTTTTCAAGGTTGGGAATATGTTTGAATTCAGATGCACCCCTTGAAAAGTGCTTTATTTTCACCATAATCTTGTGTTCCATCTACACAGTCACTCATGTAAAAAATCTTTAATATTTGAAATGACTCTGTACTCCAGAAATTAACAAGCATTAAATCATTGTCAAAAGTACAATAAAAGTTAATATGAACAGTGGGTAAAAAATAAAGTGGTAGTTTACATTGATTGCTATGGGTGTAAAGGAATTCTGTAAACGTAATTTTTTTTGCAATTGCATTTAAAGTAACAATTTAGATTAGATAAAGATTTAGAGATAAAGGTTTTGAGAACCTGGAAATTTGGGTTTAGGTGAAAGTGCTTGAAAAGGGCTTGAATTCTCCTCTCGGGAGGCTGTACAAATCCTCTAAAGTTTACACAAACTGACTTATGACTGCAAGGCTGTTGGTCCAGATTTCCACAACTGTAGTGGAAACCTGAACAAGAAGTGCAAAAGAAATTCTACCTTTGTTCAAAAATTGTGCTGCTATCAGAGAGCCTCTGAGCAAGCTGCTTAACCAACAACTGCTCCATTTGAGCTGCTCTGAAGATAGAGGTTGAAAGAGCTTGAAAGATCAAGTGTCAACTTACTCTGTGTAAATAAAAGAGAAAAACAAGACTGTCAAAGAGCGTAGGATGTTTTTGTCTCACTGTTGCCTCTGGCTTTACAGTCGTTCTGTCTGAACTTGTAATATGAAAATTATCAAGGGCATGCCCGCTGACCCTTTTCCTCTTTTCTGCATTATTGTCACACAGCTAGTTAGGTATTAGCTTGAAAGCATACTCTTGATCATGAACACCTCATGAAATGAGATCTCATCCTGGAATGGCGACTGACAGCTCCAAGCCTGCACCGTTCACAGTCAGGTGCACCGATAATTCAGCAGGTTGAACTGACTTACACCAGAGACGTGCCAGAATTGTTCATGAGATGTCATGCAGGTCATGGGGCTTTGAGGGTGATGTATAGGTTGTTCACACACTGTCTGGATGATTGACAGGTTCATCACACTAAGTTCTTCCGATGTGGTTGTGTCACGCTGTCAGTCAAACAAGTGTGTGTGCGTTCATACGGCGGGGAGTTTCTGCAAACACGCGCGACCGTACAAATGAATACCTGCGAGTCTGCGTTCCCCTTCATTTTCATGAACACACACACTTACAAAAATACACACACACACACCATGAACACAAAAAGCTCCTGATAAAAAGCTAAAACCAGGTGTGTTTCTACCCACATAATCCGAAATATCCAGTCAGACATGTTTTCAAAGCCCCCCGCTTCGATAAGTAGAGAGTAAGCTGGCATGTGAATGCATAGCAGCCTTTTTTTTTTCCTTTTTTTAAATCAGATTTTAGTTTTTCATAATCTGGTTTCACTAGTGTACAACAACAGTTTAACACCACAGGAGTTCCAAGGATTTTCTCCCCGTTTCCCCATTTTGACAGATCTTGTTTTCATTTTAAAGTGAATAAATAGGCTCATAAAAAAAGCCCCAAGGCTCCTGAGACGACTGTGGCTATTTTTATCCCCAACAAGATGCCTCGTCCTTGGATGAATATTAATGCAGAGCGGTTTTAAGATAGAATCCCTAAGCTGGGGGAGGGGCGGCTGTGCGTTATTTTCGCGTTTAGCTTGGGGATCAATTTTTTTCGAAGTTTTCTATGGTTGCATAGCAACACTGAGCGAGCCACCTAATTTTGTTTTTTAAAATTTTCCCCCTGCAAATAAAACACCTCGAGCAGATCCTAACGTGAGGCGAGGAGAGTGGATTTACACGTGAGCGGAGGAACTCTCTTCCAAAGCGTGTAGAGAAAATGTGTTCCTCCTGCACGGCGTTGGCATTCAGTCCACAGGCTGGATTAGGACAACGAACTGTTGGTGTTGCTGTCCAGTTGACTCTTGCACAAAGGCAGAGCAAGAGATGTTTGCATGTTTTTTTAATTGAGCACTTTGTGTAGACTGCACGCTGAAAGAGGACATGCATTCCGAATTATGCACACACATCCATGTGCACATAAATGTGTGTATGGACACGCTTTCATAAATGTGTATATGCAGTCACAAATTCATCTCATAACGTAGAACTTTTTTTAGTTCTCTTTGCTTTGCCTTGTTGTGATAAATCCCGTTCATTTTGCTCTCCATGAAGGTTAGAACAAACCCATAGAATTATTTGCAAATACTGTACTATTTGACCCAGCTCTGGCTGGCTGACACCATTGTTTTATAATTCAGACTACCCAGGATCAGAGTCTGCATGCATCAAGTTGTCTGTGCTGTGCCTCGGGTGCTGAGCAGCCTTTCTGTTGGAAGAAGTTGTTTCCTGGGTGCTAAATGTACCAACAAGTCTGATGTCAGTTCTGTAACACTACTCTTAGGAGAGCTGCTCACTGGAGGCCTACTGTTGTCACCCTTCCAGACCGATCTACACATAAACAGCCTGTTATTTAGCCTGTTAAAAAAATGCTAAAAAATAAAATAAAAAATCACGTTTGTTTATGAAAGCATAGAGCTAAATTTCCAAACACTGATATTCTAATGCTGGTAATAGTCCATCCATCAATCTATTGATACACCAAGTAGGTTAAAACAAAGTTGAGAATTACTTGCAAATACTAGTTGACCCAGGTCTGACTGACTGAGTTTGTTGGCTGCTCAAACTGACTTAACGGATGGAATAAGTTTTTATGCATCAATTTGTTGCCATTTTGTGTCTTGGCTTCTAATATAACCGCCGCCTTTCTGTTCAGAAAATGAATTTGCTTGGGTGCTAAATGTACCAGTAAATCTGATAGGCCTATCTGTTCTGTAGCAGCGTGCCACAACAATGACACACTTTGAAAATGAGCCACAATGTTAAAAGAGATTTGCCTCAGGCAGAATAACAAAAGGCACTTTCTTCTTTAGTACCTCCATCTCCATGTCTTACTCTCTCTGTTTCTCTCTCTTTCTCTCCATCCCTCCCTCCCCCCAATTCTCTCTCTGTCCATTTTTTTCCATTCACACCCTCTTATACTCTCCCCTTCTCTCTGTCTGTCTTTCTTCTTCTGTTCCTGCAGGTTCCAGCAGTAGGTGAGCTGTGCTCTAGGAGCAGCGAGGACCCCATGGCTGCTGCTCCTGCTTGATTCATTACACTGTGAGTTGGCTCCTCTCTTATGTCTATGTTGTCTCTGTATGTCTTTCTAGTCAGCCTATGCAGCATGGCCACCTGATTTTAATGACATACCAGATTCCTCATTTATCCACTGCAGCAGCTGCTTATCCATGGAGTTATTTGTGGTACTGTGTTGAACTGTGTGGATGCATTTCAGTGAAAGTTATAGTTAATTTGTGAAGGTTGATGTCAGGAGAGTCTGGTTACTCCCTCTGGACCAGAGCCATGCAGTGATTAGTCTCTCATACTACGTTCATTATTCTGCTCATTCCACTTGCTGTGCTTCTGCAGCGTCAGTGTGGCAATGCTGGCTTTTTCCAAAACAAAAACTGTGGGTGTAAATCGAGTGTTCACAATGGAGCGACTGACCGGCAGAGATAGAAATCAGTTATGGATAATAAGTGGCTTTGAATCCACACTGACAAGCAAACTGCAATGTTTGGAGCCTCAGAGATCTTTCTTAAATAAACCCGGCCTCTTTCTCTGAGCACAGTCCTTGCTTTGTGATAAAAGTGTGATTGATGAAGTTTCATGATGTGCCGTTACACACAGTGCTGTACAACGCTTGTTTACCTAAAGAGATGCACCACTATAGTTCCAGATTAAAATAAGGGAGTATGACTGTTTTGCCAATGAATACTTAAAGCATGTGTATCATGTCAGAAATGAAAACAAAGCGATTTAATTTTCTGATTTTCTTTACACACAGGAATATGTTGGATTGTTCTAATGGAGAAAAAATAAATTGCATATTTCATTTTTGTCTGAAGTCTGTGTAGTTTAGATATAGATCAGTGCCATAGCAAAATCCCTAGAAGTTTGTCAAGTGTTCCTCCTTTTAGATTACATACAAATAGAGATCCTAAAAATAAATAAGAAAGAGTAGTGGAACCAAGATTGATCCCTGTGGAACTCCGCAGCCTGTATTTGGAAGGCATTCAGAAAGAAAATTTTTCAGTACAAACTGGTTTCTTACTGATAAATAACTTTTGAAACATAACATTTCAGTTCCACTTAACTTGACGTTAGCCCATTTTAATTGATCCGCTAAGGTATTGCTCATGTACTCCCTGCCCAAATTCCCACCCCGCTCCTACTCCTCTACAACTTGAATTGTGTTTGACATCATTTGCTTGAACAAAGGAGTGATAACAGCTCATTTCTGATGATGGCATTTGTGTAATTAGTGACAGGTTAAAGCCTTACTTGTGCAGCTGTGCAAGACCTTTAAATAATTCTTCCATGGGCTGCTTATCAGTGATATTAATGTTAAAATACAGTAGGGAATTCTTGATGGGGAGAAATGGAGCAGAGTGGCCGAGTGCAGCAGAATGGGATCTCATAAAATGTGTGTCTTCCTCAGATTAAATTACGTTAGCTTTTACCCCGCTCCGCTCATATGCCCTGATCAGTACAAGCTAAAGGCAGATGTCAGTTCTCAGTAGCACCATGCCACTATTATTATTGACAGTGAAAAGTACAGAGTTTCATGTTGACTATTCCAAGTGTTGCCATGTAAAAAACTCTAAGAGGAAGTGCATCACACATAATGTACATAATGTCGAAACAGAATCAAAACAGATTATTCCAAATTAGCATGGGTATTGCAGTGGTTCGGTGGTTAATATTCATCCAGATCTGTAATCGTTATTTTTATTTCTTACTTTTCCCGATGTTGTCATGCGCTTAATATCTTGCTAATGATCTCTGTTTCCATATGTCTCCTTGCCAGCTGGGTGAAGAGCGGCCATCTGTGTTGTTGTGTCTCGGCAGGTTTGGGCCCGGCTCCGTTTACGCGTGCTTGG
>OMLF01021432.1:0-13979 GCA_900302615.1 Holocentrus rufus | reverse complement strand
CACTGCGACTTGTTATGACAGTTCACTGGACGCTGATGTACTGAGAGAGAGAGAGTGCAGCGCTAACAGCACAGAGCACAGTCTGAATGGAGGGTGTATGTTGGCTAACTAGGGAAACAGTTATCTGTGTGTGTGTGTGTGTGTGTGTGTGTGTGTGTGGCAGACACTCACTGTACTTGTTCGGCCTTTTTACAAAGAAACACCAGACAACTGTTCTGAGTTGCTAAACGATTATTATCAACGTTTTTGCTTTCTCTGCCCTTAAGTTTGAAGAATCATTGAGGACTTTAAACTACACACACACATACACACACACACACACACACACATTGTTCTGTTTTCTGTTACTCTAGTTTGCTATAATAGTTTTAGGCTGCTAGACTCTAACATCATAGACTCTCTGTTAGCAGTATTATCCCTCCTCCCGCCTTCAACGGTGCAACAAATTGTGTGTGAGTGTGTGTGTGTGTGTGTGTACTTCTTTCACTACACTTTTAATCAACCAATTTGAGTTTTGCAGCTAGGAAGTGAGGTCTATTCGATCAGTCAGTTTGGGATTGAGGTCAGGCATGTGTTGTATCACAAAGTGGTATGGCAGGGAGTCAGAAAATGAAAGTAGTCTATGGACGTAAAGCAGTGCAAAAACCTGTGTGTATGCACGTGTGTGTGTGTGTGGGTGACAGGGTGGTGGCAGGGTGGTGGCAGTGGGAGGGTGGGGGGATTGAAATACCCTCTATCACAGTGGCAATAAAAAAAAAGAAAAAAAAGCAATAAGCAGCAGTGTGCCTGTGAGAAACTCTGGCTGCCGGCAAAACTCTCCCTCACCAACAAGAAGCGTGTGAATACTTTTTTTTTTTTTTTTTTTTTAATGAGACCTGTCAGGCTCGATTTCACACACGTGTAGCAGCGCAAAATGGTTTGGGGCTGGTTGGAGGAGGCGAGGAGGATGAAATGCTTGTTCAGGCAAAGGGAGAGATACTGTACCTTGTGTGAGCTGCTGCACAAAGCGTACACAGACTCTCTCTTTCAAAGCTTTCGACCTGCAGGCATCTGCTCTCCACCGTCACCGCGCATTTTAGCAGGAAACTACAGCGGCGTAGGATGGCATTAGCGCGTTTCCACTGCCACCGCCTGCTCCAGCCTCCGTTTGTTTCTGGTGCCGCTGGTTTGTTTCATACTTGGCAGTTAAAAGCAGGGAGGTGTTGTGTTCAAGGTAATTGGATGATGTGGTGTTGCATTCCAGGCTATTGATGTGAGCGATCGTTTCTTGGCCCACACCGCCCTCTTACCACCTGCCCCAAAGCCACTGAGAAAAGCGATTGCTCTCACTGCACAAATGTGTTTCTGCCGTGAATACAGAACCAAGGGGTGCTGAATAATACTAATACTGATGCTAATACTAATAATAAATGCCCCCTATAGCGTCCCACTAATGAGATAGCCAACATTGGGATAATCAGCTGGCATAGAATCACCAGTTACTTAGCAACAGTCATGCAGAAGCAGGGTTGTGGAGCTAAGATGGCTGCCACTGAAAGCTGCACTTGCCAGTCTGTCAAAGAGGGTCTATTTTGATGTTTGAGTCATATTACTGATCATGTTTGATACATTACTTAAGGCCAATGAGCATCTGGTCTGTTGACGTACAGTGAATCTGATGACCTGAAAATCTGCTCTTATACAGCCAGTGACCCTCAAGTATTTTATGCTTCCTTATACATGTGTGGAGGGAAAAAAACCTAAAATACTGTGTACTAAATGGCTGCATACAGGTTGTATGGTCCAAAAAAGGAATAAATATTTTTGTGTTTGCTAGTTTTGTTTTTCAAACAGATTGTTAAATGAGACACAATTCAACTTGACCATGTTAAATTCAACTTTTCGTACACTATCTTCATTAGTTTCCCTTTTCTCCCCTGGGCTGCCAATCCAAAATTCTGTATTTGCACAAAACAAAAAGCGGATTATGCCAATATACAATACAAGTCCTGGTACCCATTTTTTGTGTAATTACAATGATTTATGAGAGTAATATCAAGTCGTTTCTTCCTGGGGCAAGGTTACAATACTGAACTTACCTGCAGACGCTACCTGCTGGATCTACTTTCCAGTTCAAACAGGAAAATAACAAGAAAAGAGACATTTAATTTCCTCCAAAAATGGATGCTGTGACTTGTTTTTTATATTGGCATAATCCGCTTTGTTTACGTTTGTTTATGTGATAAAAGTGTTATTTTTGGATCTGTTCTTCTGTCTTATGGAAATGAATGGAGAGATACAAATACAGTTTCTGGATTAGCAGCTCAGGGCAGCACAGAGCATCTAATGAGGATATTTCACCACCATATACGACCCAGCACTCTATCGAAGTCCAGCTGTAACATTAACTCATTCTCTGTACCTGCTTATTACCATTCAGGGTGGCACTTGCATTGGGGTGAAACATCCTGGACAGGTTGAAGCATCCTGGACTAGTCTGTTGCAGGGCTAACACACAGCCAGACAAACACATGCGTTTCTGTGGGCAATTCAGTCTCTAATCCACATGACCTGCATGTCTTTGAACTGTGGGAGAACACAGCACACAGAAAGGACCGACCCTGAGATTCAAACCTAGGGCCTTCTTGCTATGAGGCGACAGTGCTAACCACTGAGCCACTGTGCCAGTATATGACAAATATATCGTCAACAAAATAAGAGCACCTCTACTGACACTTGAACTTTGCTATCAGTGCATTTGATTAAATAGAAAACATACTTAGTATTTTTCAAATTATGCTTTTTTGCATAAAAGACAGTGTAGTGTTTCATAGCTGTTTAAGCCAGGGGGAAAATGACGGGGAAACCACTTTTGATGCAAGCAGCAGAAAGTTTTTTCTTTTTTTTTTCTTCAAGAGTGACATCACATAGCACAGAGGTGTCAAACCATGGTCCAAGGAGGGCCAGGAGTCTGCGGGATTTTGTTCCAGGCTGATTTTTTTTTTTCCTTTCACTTTTATATTTTAGTTTTGTGTTTATATTGCATCGTTTCCTCAATCAGTCATATTACTTTGCCATGACCTAATTGATCAGTAGTCTCTGAGACATTACATATTTTCTCCAAGAGGATAAGTCACGTTTTGGAATGAAATCCCTTTGTATTTTACACAACACACAAAGTCGGCTCTGAATGCCTCCCAAACTGAAGCCAGATTTCTGGATTAGCGCAGCCTTCTCTCCAGAGAGCACCGTTAGGAAGCAGAGAAACAGACAAAGCCATGGTTAAATCATTAGTGAAATAAGCCTGTCTCCCGTTCCCCCATTACCTTCAGCAGAACGCAGTCCAACAAAACCATGGGAAAAGGAAGGGAATTTCTCTGCCCACAGAAAACGCTGTTGCTTTTTATTGCTGGTAATTTGGACTTGTTATCGAATCCGCTCCCCCTTCTTATTCCTCCCTGAGTAGAGCACCGTAGCAGAATCGGGCGATTGTTCTTCGAAGAAAGTAGGACGAGTTTTTCCAAGAGCTTCAATTTTGTCTTGGGGCTTTTTTCGCTCTTTTGTTGCTTCCTATATGTTCCCATGTGCCTCTGATGTTTCTGAACTCTGAAACACTAATTAGGGCCTTAATAGGCTGTTCTTAAATGTGGAATGGATACAGAGAGTGATTACCTATGTATGTATGCATGCATGCATGTATATATTTATGTATGTATGAATGTATCCATCTGTATCTGTCTATCTTCTTTTGCTTTTTTAAAATTTCTTTCCCCAGGCAACAAACACACACACACACACAAATGCACATACTTGCACAAGGCTTGGAATTTACCACCAACCTCCAATCAGGTGCTCGTAAATTGTGACTGGGGATGATGAAAGTCAAAATTACTTGTCACTTTAAGAATCAGTCAGCCTTTGCTTTGCTAAAAAATTTGGCTTGAGACACTCTGAAGCCGCTCCAGCTCGTCGAAAAGAAAGCTATAATTATACTCTGCGTACACATCGCTCTTGTTTCAGATCGTGAATGAACCAGAGGTCGAGAAAGAAGCTGACAAAATTCAGATTCAACTTGACCTGAAAATATTCAAACTCGTGACACAAATAACTTGCACGGGAAATGAAGACGTGGTGCCTGCTGTGCTTTGAAATGTTGCCTCCATATGTGCATTTGTTCATGTACGTGCATGCCTGTGATGTAATAGCCCCGGAGCCAAAAGTATTTCTTTCTGATCCCAGCTGATTGCTGTTCAGCACACCCCCACTGACAGCCTCGGCACATCCAGCTCTCGGCGCGGCGCTGCCCTTGATGCTTCCTGGTGCCAAACAAGCCTCAGTTCTGCCGAGGAGGAGAGGATGTTACTCGGGGTGCAGAAACCTTCAAGAGCTTTCGACAGAGTCATTACCAGCCTGCCCCGGGCTAATCACAGAGTTACATTTACACCAGAGTGTGGAACGTGTGAGTGAGTGAAACTGAGAAAGAGAGTGAGTGAATGAGGTTGTTTGTGTGTGTGTGTGTGTGTGTGAAACTGACGATTACATCACATTTATAAATAGCCAAATTTTGCGTTCATATGGCCCTACTTCAGTGCTTCAGTTATCTGCATAATTGCTGGTTTGGATGCGTGAATGTGTGCTAATGGACACATGGAGTATAATTTGAACCCCTTGTCCAAGAGAAATATGCTGGAGGATTTATGTGCATTACAGTCACAGTGTGACTATTTTCACTGGACTTGATGTTCCTCCCTTGTTCTCCTCCTCCCATGACCAGCACATCAAAACAGCAGTGAGTGAACATCTTAGAAATGCCTCCTCTCTCTCTGCCCGCCCAGTCTCTCTTGAGGCATGCATTAAGTCATTAAACATGGCCAGAGAAGCATGCTTCATGTTTGACCGGGGCACGCAAAAAGCCTGTGGGTTTCACACTGAGCTTGAGCGGGATGAAGATCTGTTTTACCTCGCTCCTCCTCACTGTTTTCTTTTGTGGTTTTTGTCGAAAACTCTTTTTTTTTCTTCTTTGCCCTCAACGGTTGTGCTGTCATTGGGGATTTCTGGAGTGGTGTTATTCGGGGAAAATGTACCATAACATGGAATTTGCACAACATTGGACAGCAAAGTCTATTTTTTTTTTCTTCCATAGTTCTGTCCTTAAGGTAGAAACTAGACAGCTGAGTCTCTAGTCTGTGATGATATCAAGTTACAAGTTACGAGCAGACTTGGTGGACACAATGCCAATTGCCACGGTGATTTTCTGGGAATATATTTGGTCCCTGTTCAGAATTCAACAGTTAGAAGTCATATCTAGCTCATATAAATCAAACAAGCCGTCACTGGGTTCGATAAAGCCAGCCTTGAGGAATAGTTTTAAAAAATGTCTCTAAATGACATCAGGGATTGCAGACCTGTTGGCATTGTACACAGTAAATATGTTTATAATATTAATTGAACTACCCAGGAGTAGAAGTTAAGGATTCTGGGCACTATCCTGCCGGGGTTTTAGATTGAAGTATTGATTTTTAAGGTGAAACCTAAGAAATATCATACAAGCAACTGACAGACACTCCTCAACTAGATTTTGACGTCGATTCATGCATGGGATTAAGAACCTGCTGCACCATCTTACACACTTACTGGGCTTGTGCTCTCTTTTCTGAATTCACCCTCTTGCAAAAGCACTCAACTTAGGCAAACGAGCAAGCTTAATTTCATGCTCTGGACCTACTACCCAAGAATATTTGTGAACATCTGTTTTAATTGTTGCTAAAAGCAAATCTGCAGAGGGCAGAGTCGTCAAGATAAAATATGTTTGTTCTTGACTCGTGCAAGACTCAGTATGAAAAGGCGGTTCAAGGGGAGTGCCAAGGTCATGTCGTCTTTTTAAGATATCAGAGGACTGTGAGAAGAGCAGAGATTGAACTGTGCCGAGGTCTGTTTTTAAAGTAGGAGACGAGTTTCTTGGGAGAAAGATGAGGAGAGAGGAGAGCTGTGGAGAGTGTGAAGTGGATGTTAAAGCGAAAACAATCTTATCTGTTGGTAGAAGAAAAGACTCAACCTTAAAGAGGCAGGTTGACAGAGGGGAAGGCAGCTTCATTTGGAGCGCAGACTTTAAGTATATTTAAAGGTGCTACATGTCGCATTTTAACAGCGATAAATCTCTGCCGCATTAATTTGGAGACATTAGTTTAGGGACCGTAAAGAAACAAGGCGACTGCCACAAATCGCTTTATACATTGTGTACCACTGATCCGATTCTGCGTTAAATCTACTCTATTGCTTTTCAATGAGAGAAGTAAAACAATGGGAGATTGCTTTACCTCACAAAACACTTCTAAAGCGTAAATAGAGCCAATAGGAGTGTCGTCTTTGCTGCAAGAAGCAACAGTGTCTATGGGAAAGCACTGGCATGAAATAGACCATGTACTCAGTTGTTTACAGTATTTATAGTATAATTAGGTGTTAATATATAGATTTTCAATATTGCTCCATGATGCATCTTTAAAAAATAAACTGTAATCTTTAAAAGTCTGGATCTTTAAAAATATACTGTGCCATCTGCTACGTTTTCTTCGCAGTGGGGTTAAGATAGCTAATAAACTAGAAGGTGTCACATTTTCTAATTGCTCAATATTTCATCTTGGAATGCCTCTCCTCGTTGGCTTCTTTTCGGAATGTCTGTGTTGATGTTTGTGTGTGTGAGTGTGTTCCTGTGTAAGCTACACACTCCCCCGCATCTGGCTCTGTCTGCTCTGCCACTCAGCTGGTGTTTGCCTCGGGGACAGCGGGCAGCGTCTCCCCAGAGACCTCCGCTGGCTCTTTCCCAGGCCAGACTGCAACAGCTCTCCCAGAGCTTGCACAACACCAAACGCTGTGCTGGAATGTTCCTGCTTTCTGTTTTTTTTTTTTCCCCCCTTTCTTTTTTTCTTTTACTCTCCATCGCTTCCTCGCTAACTCACTCTCTACAACTGCTTTGCACCCCTTCTCTCTCTCTCTCTCTCTTACTTTAATTTCACATGCATCTTCCTCTAACTCCCTTTTTTGTTTAAGATCATTTTAGCAGTCAGTGGAATTCGCATTATAGCTAAGATTGACAAATCGAGGGTTGATGACCAACTGATGATGATGGAAGCTTTCTGCTGCAGTTGAAAAAAAGGCACCGTTTTACCAGTGTCATCCGGTTTTGACGTGATGGCGTCGTGCCTTATCTACGGGTGAATCAGCTGTGGGAGGTGAAGTTATAATGAAGTTGTTTGGTTGTCACATTAATGGCTGCTGTCTGTCAACACCTTTGTTAAAAGGGTTTGCACAGCCCTTGTTGTTAGATTGTTTGCTCTAGGCAGACTCACTGCTTGGAAGGTTTACAGATGGAGGCTTACTAAATACTGCAGCCGACGTGTGTTCAGCAAGAAACCAAATTCACCTGCTCCATGTCGTCAACTTCAACTTCAACACAGTGTAAATAGCACTGAGCAAGCTAAGATGAGGTTTGCATATACTATACAATACATTGTACAAATTTTGGACTGCTTCAGATTCATGCAGACTGCTTCAGATTCATGCATAAAGGTCTTGCTGTTTTAAGAAAATGAAATACACACACTTTAACTAAATGTATAGCAGATTAAAACCACAATTAGTTACAAAAAAAAAGGAAAAATAATTTTTAACATTAAAAAAGCAGTTTTGGCAGGAACACAAGGTTTGATGCTTGCGAGCGGGACGCGCAGTCCCTGTTATATCATCCTGTGCCCAGAATTTGAGTTATTTATATGCCCAACAAGAAACCATCTCCCCCCTTCTTCCAAATGGAAAAATGAAAAGCACAAGACAAAATTCCTTTGTACCCTCCCCAGTACTCAAAGTGTCCTCGCTGTTTCTGGCACATCTCTCCGTCTCTATTGATTAATTCACTGGCAGATGCTGGAGGTTTAGTCAGGAGGGGCTATAGCCTATTTATTAGGCCTATCTGGGATACAATAACGTACATGTAAGATAATTAAAAACATGTTCAGGATGAATGAGAGTCTGATTGATTACTATTAAAAAGTCAAGGTGTCCAGGATGAAAACTGGAACATCCATAACATCCATAACATCAATAAAAATCCATAACAAAGTAGTTAATCAGCTGGAGCAGTGATTATCATTATGACTAGCACTGTCTGTGTGTCTGCTTAAAAATATACATCTAACTTAATTCATCCCATCAGCCAGAGTCCAACAGATACAAACTGCCAAACACAATAAAACAACTGTTAATAATATTTATCCCCCTGAGTCCAAAGTACAAATGAACCTTTCACAGAGGTGTCAAGTCAGAATTATTTAATTGTCAGTGTAAATTTGTTCTAAGGCCAGCAGACCTCAGCATCAAGATTTATGTTAACACAGACAATGAAAGGGGAGGCTACAGAGGGATGATGGGAACAGTAGTTTGGCTACCATTTTCTGTTTAATTGTACAGTCAGGAAGCATAGATGAGCATGTTTCACATTAACGGTAAGTTAGTGATTAGCTTAACTTGACAGAAAGAAAATACTGTCAATGACTTGCTGGTAAAATGTTGTGAGTGCTGCTCTCCATTTCTCTCTTTAAATATCCCACTCAAATATCCAGAAAGACTTGAAAACTCATAATGAAGCACATCAGCATCACCCTCAACAGTTGAGCTACATGTTTTTAAAGTTGAAATATTTTGCCTTCAGATTTATGTTATCACACCATTAAAATCACCATCAACCTGATTAATTGCACTTTTTCCCCCCCAAGTTGATAATGTTTGGTTTGCTAATTGGGCAATTTTCATGTTATTTTCAATGTAAATACTTCAACTCAATTGACTTAATTCCACCCAGTGAACCCTCACTAGTCCACAAAGAAAGACACATGCACACACAGAGAGCCAGTTACTATACACATGCCTGTGTCCAGACACTTATAGATGCACCTTCTCTCTCTCTCTCTCTCACACACACACACACACACACACACACACGCAGAGCCAGCCGTCCAGGCACTTAGCAGAGTACATCACTTTGGAGCCAGTCCATTACACTCAGTCCCTCTTGTATTTCATCAATATGGATGAGCTCTTGGTGAGCTGCATGAACATTGTAAGATCGTAGCTTATGTGAAATTGTGGGGAAGGTGCTGAATTAATGTCTGCAATAAAACAAATTTCTCTCTTCTGTGTCTGTGGACAGTAGTGATACAGCCGGTGGATCCTAGACCAGGATCAAAATCTGATATGCTTTATCTTTTGTGTTCGTAGAATTAGATTACCTGAAATCATGTTCGTCCTGTGAGCATAAACAAATGGGCCATGGCTCTGTTGTTTTGTAAAAGAAATGGGTCTAATTGGTGCTCAGTGATATTGGAAAGTTAAATGTTAATAATCAGAGCTGATAATGAAAATTTTTCAGTTGATTTGGTGTAAATGAACTGACTTCTCCATTTCTTGTATCCCAACTTTCACTTCCCTGGCTCTGTAGGTGGTCTGTTCAATTTCTGGTCACTGACATGTTTGGGTTGTGAAATTCTCTCTCCAGGGAAATTCTGTTGATTACATTCCATGTCAGTCACCACTAGTCATTTGTAGTTGTGGCTTTGTTTTACTTAAACTGTCTCTGTCCCTTGCCTGGTTCTTTCCAGACTCATTTCCCCCCCTGCAGCGCTCTGTGCCGGCGTTGTACGCCTTAACCGTATGATTTACACAATCTTGTGTAAGCAAATTGGTGGACGCTAGACGCACACAAATCTCCTCAGCTAATACATCTTAATTGCAAAGTGTCTGCTTGCAGCAGTTGGCCATTTGTCTATTTAACAGAGTTTACATCTGTTTAATGGACTTCACCACTTTGAGAATTCTCTTTTTATTTTGGTGGCCTAGGACAGTCCAATCAATGCTCGTGAACACGGGAAAACTCTCTCCCAAAGATAGCAACCTAAAAAAGCAAGACTCTAATTGGTGATGTCAGCCGGGAGCTGCTCCATTAACTATGAATGAGAGGCTGGCATTTGTCGTGTTTATTTGAGCTATTATGCCCAAATGAGCTTTATTTTATAGTAGACTGGGCCTCCACCACTCAAACAGGAGACAAAACGTCTCTATCTTGTATACTGCCCATTAGAGTATTTGTCTTGGGGCTAGTCCTTACCCAGATTGGCCCTCTGTTAACTTCTCTCCATGTTTTGCACAAGAATAGTAATGTCATTTTAGGCACTTATGCCTCTGTGTGTCTCTCTCTCGAGGTTGATACTGTCCCCTGAAAGAAAAACTTACCAAGGACTGCTCACTCAAAGAAAGCCTCCTGAGTTCACTGAACCTGTGATTGATGAATAAATTATATAACACATTCTACGCCAGCCGAATGCTTGACTTTACTCACAACAAAGGCTCCAGAAAAGATCTCCCCAACCTGTCAGTCACACAGTTAATTTCTTTCCATAGTACATCTCCTTCACCTGTTCTGTGATCCTCATTGCAATTCATCTTGAAAAAGAGACACGGCACTCACTCACCATCGGTATCCGTTACTAAGCGTCAGTCAAATTCCTGTATGAGAACATTCCTGAGAACATCTGCGTGGAAGAAAATGAGCGAGAAGTGCTTTCTCCTCCTTGTTAACTGCTATCAAAATGCCCTTGACCGAGGCACTTAACTGCTTTAAAGCAGAACTGCTCCGTGGCGGCGGCTGTGCTGGGCCGCCTCCAAGCGTGAGTTGTGTTTGTGTGTTAACCTTCCTTCAGTGTCTGCAGCTACTCACGTGGGCTATTAGTGTAATTAACACAGCACTCCTTCTCTGTTGGCCTGGTGGAATTATGGTTAAATCATTTAAGTAAAAATAGGAATATAAAGTAATAAATAAATGCGATAAATTAGAACTATGCAATATGTATAAGCAAATAACTAACAGTGTTAATGTGTCAGTATTAGATTTTAATAGACCTATTATAGTCAGGAAAAGTCTGGCCATATTTTGTTGGTTAGTGGTTGATTTTCTTTCATGTGGGCAGCTGGTGAATCAAACTTAATGTCATATGGAGAAATTTCCAGTGCAGCCACAGTGAAGTTTGAGTAAAAAAATGATCTCAAACATCAAGTTTTTCGTAGTAGTCCTTTAAACTCAAAAAGCAATAGCCTTCTGCTAAATTCACCATTTTGCAACAGTATTCAACCATCACATGAAAAGAAATCCATTGTAGAAGAGGTGCAGATACCACCAACACTGACTTTCTCTATTTATCGCCTCAATAGACCATAATGCAATGCAGCCAGAGGACGTGAAGTTTTAAGTCAGGGATCACGTCGCACTATTTCTTAATGTAAAAACTTTCACTCTTACTCATTCAATGCTGCCACTGTCTCTCTCCACTCACACATTTAAACCTCAGCTCACACCTGTTCACAGGTCTCTGTTGAAAGGCATTCTGGGAAATGAGTAAACCAGTAACTGAAGTAGAAGCAGACACTGCAGGCTAGGGGGAAGTGAGTACACCCAAAAAGTAAAGTGCAGCACTCCATCTCAAAATGAGGCTGATTATATACAACAATGTAATATTATCCGAGGGCGGATAAAGAACTTGGTCACGCACACGGCGGCTTACAAATAACGGACTGCCCCGCTTTTTTGCACCGTCTTCCTCTGCAGTTCCTCTCCCGTTTGATAGCTATTCTGCTCTTGTCTCCCCCACTGCCACGGCTGTCTTATCACTCAAGCCCTCCGCCATAAAGAAGCAGAAAATCCCGTCTCACATCTCCTCATAGTTTCAAGCTTTCAGGCTCAGTTATTCCACTATTATGTCCCACTCCCTCATTCACTCCCTCTGGCATCCTCCGCCGAGGAACGTGCTCTGGGTGGGCAATGAGCCCGTCCGACTTCTCCCAAGGGGGGGGGTGAATCGTTGCTTCTCTGTGGAGCGGTGCGTGTGGTGGAACCTGCTTTTAAATTTTAAAGTGACCATCCTGTCACTGCTTTTGATGACTCACTTCTTTACATCTAAATAGCTCCATCTTCTACTCTTTTTTTTACCAGTTTCTCTTATTTATCCTCTCTTTTAAACAGCAGTATTCTCCCCTAACTCACTGCTATGTCTTGGTCTTTTACTTCTGCGCAATTACTTTTTAGACTCTCTCACCCCTGTCCGGCCCCACATAAATACTCTCATTTAAATGACACCAGGAATTTAAACAAGATGAGAACTGCACTGTGCCAGCCGCACCTTTTACACTTATGTGCATGTGATTTTTTTTTTGTCTGTTGTCAGTAGCCTTTTGTGCAGCCCATAAATCATCTTTTAATAAGCCACCTGTTATGTTGGATTTCAGATTCAAATCACAAGCTGTCCCTTTGGAAATCAGACAAGGTTGATGAGGCCTTTTTGGGCCAAAGTTTTCTCTGAGGGCTTTTTCACACCAAGTTCATTTAAAGGTTTTTTTTTTTTTTTCCCCCTCTCCCCCTCTGGACTCGAGGCTGTTTATGCTGAAAGGAGTGAAAGCTGTTTTCAAACTCGGGTTTGGTGCAGAAATGAGGACTGGAGTTTGCATGAAAAAGGAGGTCTGGGGTCTGCTTTATGTAGACTGTGAAGTGGTCTGCAACAGGTGCAAAGCGATCCAGTCAGGGAGTAAAATATTTCAGGGGCTCATTTCTTATTGCACGTATTCACACACATAGCTTTAGGTTACAGTGGCGTTTTTTTCATGTAGGCTCATATGATGATTTTGTCTGTTATCCTAACTATTTGTGTTGTAGTATTTTATGTGTGTATCATAATGAAATAAAAACATTTGGAAAAGAGGTAAGATATCTAATGAGGGGGCCTCTGTGATGAGATTCTTAAAATGTCTCATTGGAGAAACAGACCTCAGAAGGTGATGCAGCAAGATTTTATGCCCCCAGGCCTACTTGGTGCTCACTGTGAAAATAATTGTGGCAGCAAATAAAAACCACGTCAAGTAAATGCTTTCTTCCATGTTTACAAGTTGCAGGGGACAACAAGTGACTGTGCATATCACATGTAGGGTGATTTTGCAAATGCGCCATGATTCAGAATCATTTTCATGTGTGAAAGCAAAGTTGTAAGGTGAAAAGACGTTCCCAAAATGATCTTGGGTTGAAATCCAATTAATCGTCCCGAGTGTGAAAATGCCCTGAGCTTTGTTGATGCGCAGCTTGCAGAAAATATGCAGAAGAAGGAGAATGTGTGATATGCTCAGGCCAAATGCTGGGCTTTATTGCTTTATTATTAACTCAGATATCACTTTTTTCTGTGTTTTGTCCTTGTGCATGGCTGATAGTCCAGATGGTACTCTATAAATTATGAAGGGTTGAGGGGTGTAATGCTCTATTGGAGTGAGTGAAACTACCCTGACTTAAAAAATTTCACCTGTTAACACCAAGTGACTTACCTACTATAATTATAAAATAGAGCTGGGTGATGTGGACAAAATATATATCATGATATTTTTGACCAAATACCTTGATGTTGATATTGTGACAATATTGTAGCAATTACTGGTTTCCTTCATAAGATATTAACTCACAAGATTTTTGATACGCAATCATTAGTAATGTGGATTTGATGACCAAAAGAAGCCAATAACAGAACAGCTACAATCAGTTCATAAAGTTGCATCTTTTAAGTCTGATGCAGCCTTTAAAACCAAGAGACCATATCACGATATCAATATATTGATCGTTATTAGAGAATCACCGAGGTTCCTGCTGATATGTTGACGTCTTATTTAGGCGCTCTTCCCGATCACCTAAAGCTGCTAAGAGAGTGGAAGGTGTCGGCCTGCTCTGACTGTCACATCGACTCACAAGCCCCATGCTCACACACTCCAAGCACACACAGTCAATTCTGTTGCCACCCCTCTCACACACGAACACACACACGCGCACACACTTGCAAACACCATTATCGATCCCCCTCTAGTCCCCATCTAGCCAGTCAGGCGGCTAGACACTCTCCTCTCCCTTAGTCAGGATCAATTTAGCC
>OMLF01021427.1:2548-16487 GCA_900302615.1 Holocentrus rufus | reverse complement strand
ACACACTCGTTATCTTTCTCACACATACTTTCTCTCCTTTTTTTCAGTTATTTTCTTATCATTATCCACTCCTGCTCTCACACACACAAATGCTTCCCGAGTCAAGCCATTATGCTCATTCCCTTGCACTCTCTCTCTCTCTCTCTCTCACACACACACACACACACACACATTCCTACATGCACATACATGCACTTTGCATATATTTGAATTCTTTTAGACTAAATTCAGACACTAAACTGCAGGCAGCAAATTACCTTATTGAGGTGCTTTTGTCTCACGATAGGCCTATTTATGTTTCATTCTATTTCTTTCACAAATAGATCTATACTCTCTCTCTCTGTGTCTCTCTCTCTCTCTCTCTCTCTCTCTCTCTCACTCACTCACACACACTTGGATTCTTCAATTTCAGGCTGAAGAGAAACACACTCACACTGGCTAAATTATTTCGGTGAGTCTCTTTCATCTGTTTGTTTCTCTCCTATTTCTCTCTCTCTCTCTTTCGCTCACACACACTGACACTCACACACACACACACACAAAGAGCTCCTGTGGCAGACACTGATAAATCACCCTGGAGGCTTATAGCTCCATCCCTCTATCTCTCCTCTTCCCCTCTCCCGTCCTTTTTTTCCTGTCTCATGACCTCTCCAGTGCTATAATACTCTCTGCTTTCATTTCCCTCCTCCTCCTCCTTTTCACACCCCTCTTATCCCTCCCTTTCTCTTCCTTTCTCTCCATCTCAGCCGTGACCTCCCTTTGGCTCAGATTATTGTGCCGCTTTTATCTTCCCTCCCTCCTTTACCTCCACTTTCCATCACCTGCGAAGCTGCATCGCTCAGTGCAGCATTTGTCTTCTGTTCAGTGCCATAATGTTTTTCACACCTTATGTTTCCATGCTTAAAAGTTTTTAGAGTAGGTTTGTTGGACAATTTACCCAAGATATACAAACATAGATACCAAAGTCATCCATGTGTCCCCGGTAGATCGTTTACTCCATGTAACACGTTAGCATGCGTTCTGTGAGGCAGCTAGCATAATCCAAAGTAAGATGACTGACCTTTAAATGCATCACAGACTCATAAAATGTCATAATCCGAGCACAAACTCCAAAGCCCAGATGTTGTGCACATGAATTATGATTAAGATCCCCCTACTCCGCCAAAAACGGATTGTGTGACAGCGATACGAACTGGATTACATAACTGAACACAGAATTTTCACCTGTCTGTCACATGAAAAGGTTAGCTAACAGTTAAGTTTGGGCAGGTAAAGCTACTTTGGTCAAGGTTGGGGTAAGGTTTTAGCCAGGGTTAAATAAAAAAACACTTTGGATAAATATTAAAACTTATTGCATAGTAGAGAAGTTATTTACATGAGCTTGGAATTTAACCTAGATTTTTGCCACTTTTAGCCACCTAGCCATGCGCTTGACTTCCACAGAGCTATTTCAGTGTCAAACTACTGCCATTTTTACAGAAGTAAATAAATAAATAAAATTGCTGTGTCCCTTAAGATTAAAATCAAATCTTTGCAATTGAACACAATTTTGAGAAGTAGATTAACATTTTAAGAATAACTCAAAATAACAGTTTGAAAATAAAGTTGAAATTTTGACATTAAAGTTGAAGCATAAGACTTATTTTCCCCCAAAAAGTTTAGCTTATTTTATTGCATGACCTCTATATTTATAAATATTTACAAACAAATAGAATTGACTTGAAGTGATATAGCCAGGTTTATATTAAAATATGTTTCACATTAGCAACCACGTATTGATCCACTGGTTCAGATAAAGTAGTCTAATGTAATTCAATATATTACATTACTTTTGGATGATAATACATGTAATTTACTATTCCTCTACACAAAGCAGTCTCATTTGGCCATATATCTTTTAAAATTTCTTACATTTAGTTTCCTTTCATTCTGTCATTTTTGAAATAAAGCCTTCTGAGTTCATATCTTTCGTCATAAGGTATGCTAAAGTTTGAGCATGGACCAAATTATGCACTGGGGACATATGGATGATTTTCATTTGTATGTTTTCATAACTTGCTGATTTAACTGATGCCCCTATCTGGAGGACTAACAATGAATGAGCAGGTGGAAGTTCAGTATCATGCTCAAGGACAACTGGTCTGTCCCGTTACCCTTAAACTGTCACCTACTTTCCCTCACTACCTCCTCCTTTCCTTTGTGACCCAGAAACTGATTTTGACACTGGCATCTTAGGGAACAAACAAAGCAACTTTGGAGTCTCCTCTAGGAAACTTTGATCGAGGAAACACAAGAGCATTCTATTAGGAAGTACTTTTCATCCCCACACCCATTATGCACATTCGCCCAGATCACATAAAAGTCAAGCGCTCCGTCAACAGGCCTGTTCATCTATAACGAGTGTGGACTTTGATGACGATATGAGGGCAAAACTGTCCTGAATCTGTTTCCTTCCTCCTCTCATTCACTTTCCTCATTTCCTCACTTCCTCCAAGTTACTTCCTGGTGGGAGACAACCAAACATGAGGGGAGAGAGGAAGGGAGACCGACAGGACCGACGCGCCGGGATCAGACAGACAGTTTTATGGACGCATGTTGGCTTTTTGCTTGAGTCAAACCTGTAACCTTTCAATTTCACAAACAGTGAGGAACTATAACACTACCGTCCTGTCTTTTAGTTGGGACATGGTTCCTGAAAAAACAAAAAAATCAGCCTCTTTAATGCCTGTTGAGTGCAGCCCCCCTCACTCTTTTCCCCACATATCTCTTTTGGCCTTCTGATATTTATATATGCATGTGAAAAATGTCCACCGCTTGCTTCCATAAGTATGATTACATATTAATACAACAGTGTTAATCCATAAGCAAATGTAACACAGTTATGTAATGTATGCACTGTAGCTCTACATTTCTCTCTCTCGCTGCACTGTCAGTGAAAGAGGGAGAAAGATAGACCAAGAGATGTGTGTGTGTGTGTGTGTGCATTGTGTCCATGCCTGCGTCTGCGCATTTGCTCATAAAGCTCATCTGTGCTACCAAGCCATTGATTCCGCTGGACTGAGCAATGTTCCCCATTTAACTTGTATTACACCACAGTCACACATTAACATCCCACTGCACTGTACTCACATCAACACTTTAATGTCATTACCCTTAAATGATTGACCCACTGTAGCCTCTTTGACTCCGTGGCTCCCATCAGTGGCTTTCTCATTACTGTGCAGCCAAGCTTGGTTCAAACCCACAGAACTTTATTTTTAATTCTACTGGAGATCCCAAGGTTTCCAAAGATCGCAAATATGCCCTGCTGAATTACAGGACATGTAGATATTTTCTATTTGATGTAATGCTGCAGCCATAAAATAATGGCATCTTGGGTTTGAATATTTCACTCAATATAAGTGTGATGTAGCTTCAATGAAGCGTTTCAACCAGCAGATACAGAATATGGATGTGGCATTGTCAGAAAAAAAGTTCAAACTCTGAAACTACTTAAGGGTAAATCTAAGGGAAAAACAGAGTTCAGGGGGTTAACAGTGCCATATAATACGGCATGTGGTAAGACATGAATGAGTGCTTTATAGTCAGAAAATTTCAATTTTTTTTTTTAACTTTGAAGTGCTCAGCCACGTCTCGCTTGACATTCATACTGTTCCACATATTCTTCGCTTCATTGGAGCCGTTAGAGGTTAAACGCGTTCCTCAAGGGCAGCTCCACAGTATTTGTTGAAGAATAGAGAGTGATAGTCGTTTGCTGTCCCCTCACAGTGTTTCTCAGACAGGGTTTCAAATCGATGACCTTCCAATCACAAGCCCGTCTTTCCAGCCCCTAGGCCAGCAGCGACTCGTGGAGTCATGCGGGTCGATGCTGTAATTTCACAGTGTTTTACTGATCTTAGGAAGTGTAACATGTCGAATGCATCAAGAAACTATGCGAGCTGAGGCTTGGCATTCAAAGCTGCTGAGGACTTTTGATAAATCAATCGGCATGAAACGACTCATTGTCCCGGCTGCAGAGGAGCGTTTTATGGCTTAATTCTTTGAAAATGCTGTCATCCTTCGCGGAGAATAAAAGCGCTGCTGTGCTTCACTTTCAGGGCTGTTGTCGAATGTGACTTGATGATATAATCAGTGGTTCATCTGATCGTCTAAATTTGGGACATATCCACAGAGTAAAGTGGAGAGTCGGAAAACTTTCACAGCTCAAAATATAGGTGCCTGTGAAAATGAAAAATGGAAATGAGGATCTAGCTCTCGGAGCTGCAAAGTACATGTTCAACAGTGGTGACATGAATGTTCGATTAATTGATTTCTAGATTGACAGGACTATAATTTTTGGGCGTTTATTTGAGAAAACTGCCAGCCACAGCCACTTTATTGGCTAAATTAGTTCATCAAACAAAGAACCGATACATTGCCAATGGAAATAATCGAAAATGTCTTCAATCCAACAAAAGTGAACAATCTGCAGTTGCTTTGTTTCAGAAAATGCTGCCATGCTGCAATCAAAAACGGTGGCAGACAACACGCTGAATTGGAACATTAACCGCTATCCCATTTCCTCGCTCTTCTCCCTCCACCCGTGCAACTCGAAAATCTCACAAAATCTTTTCCACTCGTCCTGTTATCCCTCCATCTGTCAGCTACTCTTCCATCTGTCTCCAGTCGTCCACGGCCGATCCATCCATCCATCTTCCACCCATCCCTTCAACAACCTCCTCATTACCTCCCCCGTCTGTCTCTGTTGTTCCCTTGTTAATCACAGTTCAAGACTGCCTATTGATTATTCATCCCCTATTTCTGCTTTCCATCCCTCTTTTTTTTCTGCCAGGCCTCTGTTCTCGCTTTCATTAGAGAGGTCTAAGGACTCAAAAGACTCCTGGCAGGATAATCTATCTTAATTACGGTTGTGTTTATTGATGCTGCTTGATTATTAAGAACAACTGGACAAACAGGCATGTTCGATGCACATAGGATCCATTTCAGTACTCATTTCCTGTGTGCAGTCTACATCTATGGCCATGTTCAGACTTGGTTTTCACATCAGTCTGATCACAAGTGGACAATCGAGACAGATCAGTACGCACACCTGGCATCATCATGCATCTCCAGTGACGAGTGATAGAATTTGTGACCGTGATTCCATATCTTCCCAAAATTCCCCATCTATGCCGTTCCTTATCTCTGCCCCATTCACAAAGCAGCTGTACCCAACCACTCTTATTCTTTTGGACTACCCAACGAAGATGCCACCACATCCAACCACAAAAACAAACTTCATGCAAACTTGAATTTCACAGCAGCTCCATCAAATACTCCTTCCTTCCACAAAGCGACTAGATGGTCCTCTGATTTTTTCGACTTTCGGGACGCATGAACCCTCAGACTACAAATGCAATATGGACCAATGAGACCCTGAACACGTCTGATGGTGGTTCGAGTTGAACAGATCACAAAGCAACTCCAAGAGGCATTAAACTCTGTTTACACTGCTTATCAGATCACCTGAGACATGTTCAAACCATGAATTGCTCACCACTACTTTGAATGTTGATAGATGAGAAGATTTCTTACATTTTCTCCCTACTGGCCTCAGTTATGTGGGAGTTTTTCTTGGCTATAACTTGGCTTGCTATGAGGGTTCAGGCCAGGGGGTGTTTGCTGATGTAGGTAACTTTGTAGAGTGAGTGGAACTTTGCCAGAAACAAACTCAAACAGTTAAAACAGCACCCACCTGAGATCCAGTATCTTCTCCAAGTGCTTCCTACCCACGTGCACGCTCGTGCATGTGCCTCAGATGCCGATTCCATGGGGGATTAAGAGCTGGCGAGCCAGTTTCATTCTGTAGCTACAGTAAACTAAGCTAACGTACTGTAGCTCCGGTAGGCTAAGCTAAGCTAAGTCAAGGAAGCGACCGAACGTGCACTACACTGCTGTAGTGCACGTTACGTGCGCACGAGACGTGATTGGCGCGGAGGTAGTGACGCTTCCCTCCCTGATTTGTTGTTTAGATGCGGGCGCGATAGATTTTAACAAGTGAGATTACAGCCCAGTGAGCTGCCCGGAAGACCGCATTTTTTTCTCTATGCATTTAGTTTGGCTCAGACTCTTTGTGTATAATAATGATTTTAGTCAGGGCTCTGACTGAACTTGAATTTGAACTTGAACATGAGAAATGTTTGTGTTTTATCACAGTAGTGTTATAGAGTAAGTCATTGTATGTCAGTTGACCTCTTTATAGTGCAATTTCTGTCAAGGTTTTTCCTGAGCTTTTGAACCTATACCTGAGACATGTCCTCCTTGGACTCAAATAAGAGTGCCTACTCTTTTATGGCTGAAATAGCTTTCATCACCATGTGAAAAAATGTTTGAATAAAACACATAGAACATGATAGGATAAAGAAGGCTGAGAAAAAGAAGACTCCAGAGTTTTTAATGGGAGCTGGTAATAAAAATAAACCTCATACTCAGACCTGCCTCAACCTGCTATCTGCTCTACACACACACACACACACACACACACACACACACTATCACATGCACAACCCCTTGAACAACCACTAATCCCACTTTCACTGAGACTGACATGCTTGGGCTGCACCTGAACACATCCATTTGTATCCAGACAACAGGCCATGTAGGGTCCAACTAGGAAAACATGTTTATTCAAATTCACCAGTGCAGTCAAATGACAAACATAAATTGTACACATCAACAAAACGGACGAACATGGAGTAGTACTGCATTACACAAGTCAAGGTCAGTTAAAGTCATGATACCTCCCGATAGTGTAACAAACTAAAGAAAACTGTTTCCCCAATGAGGAGCTTGAGAGTATTTGCAGAATCCTTTGTAAGATTTCAAACACACTCATATAATTATAATTTTCCAAGCAAAAAAAAGTGACATAAAAATTCTCTCTAACCAACAGAAACAATTCCTTGTAGTCTTTTGTGTGTCAAGTTGTTATGATATACTGCCACCTGCTGGTAGGGAGGCAGTTGTACAGCAGCTGATCACATCTAACTGAGCCATTGGGAGAAATCACACAGATACAGGATCTGTTTTCCAAATCACTCGATAATTAGTTCAAGCCAGGGCTGCAGTACGATGTCTAGTATTTCTCTTGGGACTGAGCTTGAGTCCAGCTTCTTGCACTCAAGTATATTCTGATTTCCAATTTGCCTTATTTTTGGCCACTTTCAGGCAGCAATTTATTCTCTTTTTTTGGCACAAAGGCAACACATGAACCTGGAAAGTGATAACTGATCAACCATAGCTTTTTTCCTTCCAGTGTATTAGGCTTTCATGTAAAAAAAAAAAAAAAGTCACACAACATTTCAGTGAATGCTGTGGTCTTGAAAAGGACTTGGCTCAGACCAGACCAGACAAGACCCCGTTGGTTTCTTGATGCAGATCTACCTTGTGGATTTGCAGTTTGAAGTTGATCCCATGTCTGTGCTATGTTACATGTATTCTAACCTGAACATGCATGTCATCTAAATGTAACTGTAAAATGTAAATTAGAGTTTGCATTTATCCAATGGCATCTTCCCCCTTTATAGCTGCTAGGCAGAAAAGGTCTACGCATGAAAACTGACAAACATATGGAAGAATATGAAGGACACAACAGAAAATTGAGCAAACCTAGAAATAAAGAATTTACATAATTATGTATTTTGTGCATGTGTGTGTGTGTGAGAGAGAGGGAGAGAGCAAGAAAGAGCAATATCTATAATACATTGTATAGAAACGTCCAATCAGCAGATATGAGCACATGACCACTGTGTACAAGTCCGGTGTGATAATACAATCCTACACAATTCTTTTGTGTATGTGTATGTAAATGTGTGCGAGTGTGTCTCTGTCTGCCTGTGTGTTGAAACAGCCACTGTGGCGTAACGTTTAGGACTCTTCTCCGTTGGCGCTGTCCCCGTCATCCTCTCCCTCCTCCTGCTCCCCTTCCTCTTCCTCATCGTCCTCTCTCCCTCTGTTCTTCATCTGCAGAGAAACAAAGAGAAACATGACAAATGACACAAGTTGGAGCTCGGACTGGCTGAAAATATCGCTTTCCCAATTAATTGACCATTCTTTTTTTTTTTTTTTGTTTTAGCGGTCTGAATTTGATTCTTAAAAGCCTGAGATCAGTCTTTTAATCTGAAACTTGTTTCAGCAAGATTTGCTTTAGGGCAAATGTCTTGATACATTTTGGATTTTAAAAATCATGATGGTAAAGAAGAGGTGAACAAAAACAAAACAACATGTCAGCTGCAAACCTGGTTTTGTAACTGAAATATTGCTGATTAAAATGATATGGAATCAAATCAAGTTAAATTTGGTGCTGAATCAGATCCAGGGCTTATGAGTCAGAATCAAATTAGGAAATGAGCACCAAAACCAATTTTATTTTATTTTATTTAATTAAACAAAATTTTATGGAAAACTGAGTGGGGACAATGTATTAAAATTACTAAAAACATACTGTATATTTATGTTATGTCACTACAGAAAACTGCTAAGGGCAGGGTCAGCCTTTTTACATTATAAAAGCATCACCTCGTCCTCCTCCTCCAGCAGGTCTCCCTCCTCCTCGGAGTCGTTCAGCTCCTGGCTCTCCCTCTCTCTGTCCCTTTTCAGGCCGTCCTCCTTCTTGCTGGAGGTGGAGGAGTGGAGGGGCGACACCTCGCCCGGCTCCGGCTTGGAGCTCTTCATCTCTGTGTGGATGGAGGGGAGGGAGAAATTGGGACATGGAAACAGGTGAGATGAACTGGAGGGCCGGGAGTGATGAAGTGTGGTGGGCTCGCAAGTGCCAAAAGTTACAAAAAAAAGCTAAAAATACACCTGTTTTACCAGAGTGAATCACAAGTGGGGCAGTTATAGAGAAAAATGGCCCATTTCCTCTTGACTGAGACACTGTAGATTCATTGTATTTGACCAAATGAAACTCTGATGTCAGATTTGTACACTTTTCTGCTCACAGAAAGGGAAATTCCTACCGACATTAGATCTTTTCCTCCTCTTGTCCCTTTGGTTTGTTTTTTTTTTTTGGTATAAAACATCACAGACTAGCTGGGCTGCATGAGGTTTACTTACATCATGCAACAGGATTTCTAGGTACTGAGGGCCAAGCAATTAGCTCTTGTTGCCTTTTAGAGCTGCCTAGTTGCCTAGTTCAAGCTTGAACAGGTGCCCACTGAGCACTTCAGCTCTCATATTGAGCAGGTTCTTTTTGGCTATGCACAGACCAGTTTTAGACCAAGAAATAAATCAATAATTACATATTTAAATAATGCATAAGCAAACAAATAAAAAGCATTTGCACCAAGGTTATGCTTTATTTATAGTCATATACTAAACTTTCACTTTTAAACACTTTTAGCCCAGTCATCTATAAACATTTAGACCATTAGACATTTATCTTTAAATGTTTATAATGTTTGTAAAATTGTTCAGAGTGTGATTTCATCCAAGCAGTCCCCTTTGTGGTGCCCTGCGAGCTAATTAGCATTTGCTTTTTTCTAATTATGCAACATCCAAGTCTTTGTGTTCTAACAGGGTGTCATATCAGTGCTGTAGCTTTGCTTTGCACTAGCATGCCTCCCTGGTTTCCCACCTGACTTCTTGCTGTGGTCCTTCTCCATGCGCTCCAGGCTCTCCAGCAGGTAGTCCACTTTGTGTTTGATCTGGGTGAGCTCTCTCTTGATGGTCTGCAGATCGTCTACCTTCACTGTGGAAACAGGAGGCAGGGAAAAGTTATGGACCCCGGTGGAAATGATGAAGCAACAAAGAGCTGTTTTCAGATGAAAACCTCACATAGACAGCCTGCAGAACGACATCCCTGGTGTGTGTGTGGGTGTGTATGTGTGTGTGTGTGTGTGACCTACTTGTACGGGAAGTCCTCTGGCTGCTCTTAGAGGAGGAGAAGCTGGTCTTGGTTCGTCGGCTCCCACCTCCACTCAGACTGACCCGAGGACGCTTGGAGGGGATGACGGCACGGGACAGGGGCGGAGGGGGAGGGGGTACCCGGGACTGGTAGGAGTACATCCTAATATACAATAACAATAATAAAACGACTCTGTTTTAAAAAGTATATAATGTTACAAAGTGAGTCACAGGGCAGGACAGAGGGAGAACAATAACTGCACACCTAAATGCAATAGTGATAAAGTAACATTAAAGATGAAAACTGCAGCGATGATTCTCAACATTTAAAGGAAGGATTTAAAGGAAAACATACAGAAACATGCAGAGTTAACATTACCAAAGCTGATATTAGTAGTTACCTTGCATTGTTATAAAAGTAGCACATTAAAAAAATTGTATCAAATTCATCTGTGTGGGTTTATTTATCTGTAATTTAGAACAACCAGTCATTTACATATGTAATGAAATGAAGACAACAGAAAAAAGGAAGACAGAACAAACATTTATGCTGACAATAAGCATTAAAGGATGACTTAAATTTTAAAAAATGTACAGCTTACCTGTCATAGTAATCTCTCTGAAAGTCATAATCCAAATCAAAAGAGGAACTGCGGAGGGAGAGGGAATGAAGTAGAGAGATTAATTAGAGCAAAATGCACTCATACATACCTTGCAGATGAAATTGCCAAGTCTGAGTTGTCACTGTGAGAATACGCAGTTCGCACCTACCTGTACATGTCTCCTGCAGAACGCTTCACTGTCTTCGATCTGTGTGGCTTTGGTTCGCCTGCCAAGTTGATGTCTGAGGGAAAGAAAACACTGAGTCAAGGAAGGAAGGAAGGAAGGAAGGGAGGGAGGGAGAGAGGGACGGACGGACAGATGAAAAGTGAAATCTGCCATGTTGGGGGAAACGGGTGAGGAAAAGGTGTTGTGAAATGTGTGAAATACCAATTAACACCTATTATCACTCCTCCTCCTCCACCTGATGGTAAGTTATTTTGGAAGACTACCAAAGGCTTTGCCCCTGCCAGATGGTATTTGAAAAAAGTAATTCTTAGCATTTATTTACTCTAACCTGCTTGGAGTACCAGACAGGTCACGTCTGCCAGAAACTTTAGAGCAGAAACAGCTGTTTCTTATTTTAGCAGTGTTTTTTTCTTTAATCACTTCACTTCTATGTTTCATTACTGTGCAAATAAACTAAACCTGAAAGTCAAGCTAGTTGAAAAACATGTCCTGGGATTCGCATCATAACTAACACTATCTCCATATGGTGCTTCAAATATTTTGAAATAAACAATAATATTTAAGTACGGTTATACCTATACTGATCCTCCTTTTCCTTGGTCAGCACCTGCTCCATAACTATCCTATCACCAGCCTTGAGTTTATCTGCACAGCCCTTTAAAAACAAAACCATATTTGTACCAAAGTGCTTTCCAACAAAAGAGCAAGCAGTAAAAACAAAGCATCATAAACAAACATCTAGAACAGAAAAAGTCAGCATAGCAGATAAAACATCACAAATGAAAATATATAAAAATAGATATCAAGATAAGTCAATTAAAATTAAGAAAGAAAATTTGAAAAAGAGAATAAAAGAAGGTTTTTACGTCTGCTGATATGCTCAAAAGAAGACTGGATCCTTCACAGCACACCACTAAAATGTCCAACTTTATACGTCATATAGTCCCGCAATGAGAAAATTTCACTTGTTTCCTACACAGTTTCACCTGTTTCAAAGAGCTTTCTTGAAGTGAAGCGAAGTGAAGTGAAAGTGAAACAGTCTTAAATCAGGCAGATCACTCCACCGATATCAGGATGTCAACTGCTTAAAGAAGAGTCTTGGCACAAACTGATTTGCATTGGAAATATGTGAACTGGCAGGTTTTTTTCTGCCAGTGGGGCTCACTCAGAATAAACGGCATTTTCCTACTTACCTTAGGACAATCTATCCATCCAGAAAGTTTGGACCAACAAATTGTAAACACACATTAGAGGTGGATGGATACAGTTTGTCTGTGTTCTTCGGGAGGAAATAGTTCCTGGCAAAACTCTTCTACCCGAGGGCTGTGGATTATGTTGGATATCACCGTGTCATTGTTTTTGGAAAGAGCTGTTGCTGCTGATGTTTTCACATGTGAATTTTTGACAGTTTGAGCTCCACAGACAAATACCCACCTGGTCCCATTGTATCGAGCCCAGCAGACTGGAAACCCCACCAAATCACACAGAAACTGTCTGGATGGATAGACTGCAGTATGGTTGAGTGGGATATTGTTTTTGTATTTTAGGTTTCTTTAACCCTTAATACTAGACCTGCTCAAACCCTCCTCACCTAGCACCTGTCCCACGATCATGCGGCCGTCCTCGCCCGCCACGGCGGCCCGGGCGTTCCTCTCGTTGGAGTACTGGACGAAGGCGAAGCCCTTGTGGACGGAGCAGCCGACGATCTTGCCGTACTTGGAGAAGATGGCCTCCACGTCGGCCTTGGTGACCAGCAGGGTGTTGAGGTTGCCGATGAAGACGCGGGAGTTGAGGGAGCGCGGGTCTGTCTTGTTGGTCACGTTGCTGGCCATCGCGTTGGAGGCGGTCGACGACCAACTGGAGGGGGAAGTCGGAAATGGAGGAGGGGGGTAAAGGGGGGCAGAGAGATGTAGCAAAAGGGGCGAGAAGGGTGGGAGAAAAATGAGGGGGTATGAGTGGGCAGATGCCAAAATGGCAGGGAGACAGGAAGAGATGTGAGACAAGAAGTGGGAGAGGAAGAGAGAGAGAGAATGACTAGATGAACATGTGGTGATATCTATGTACAGTCTCTAGTGTGTCCTGCACTGAATATGAGGCCTTTTTTGACTGATCAAAATATTACAGAAATTGTAATATAGCGAAGTGCAATATCCAAACAGCAGGAGCTGCGACTGTTTGATAAAAGTAAAATATGTGACAAAACACCATTATGAATGAAGTATTATGGTGCTACAGAGATCCCCAAGTCTAAACATAATCATTTGGGACAGACTCCAGCAAAAATCACATCATTTTACTTGTTTTCTTCAGTGAAAAGGAAAATAATGATGCAGAACTGATCACTCCCACTAAAATGTGAATCATATTGCAATCATAATGTGTCAAAATAATTGAAATATTATTTGTTTACCATATTGTTCTACTCCCTGCACCATGCATATCAGCATGTACCTCTTGCTGTTTCCAAACTGAGCTCGTATAAATGTGTCATTGTTTTCTGTGGACCTGGGAAGCTAATGTACCCACTTCATCAGACTGATTGAGCTTTGATTGATGCATCTAAGACAATGGTTTTCAAAGTGGCGTCTGGGGACCCCGAGCAGTCCTTGAGGGGCTTCCAGAGGGTCCTCAGCCAAATGAGGAGTAGTTTAATTTCACTATAACTCACTAGAAATTGTTATGAGGCTAAAATGTCTGAGTTGTCATGTAACAGAATCTTCGATATCTTTTCATATCAGGATCCATAGCTCAAAACCACCTCAAATGGGGGTCTACAGTTTAATTAAAGTCAACTTGGGTGTGTGGACCATGAAAAATACTGAAAAGTCATTTGATCTAAGATGCAGGTCAGGTGTGCATGACAGGTTAACGTCAATTGTGCAAATTAACTTCATATTCTCATTTACTACCACAAATAAATCATCTGTAAATATAAACAGAATATAAACAAGTGTTTATGTTCACTGACATGCACAAACTGTACATATTCAAGGTCTGACTCCTATTTTCTACCTGCTACAATACGGTGAGATTCGAGCAGAAAAGATGGAAGGGGACGGCTTCCTATAGATTTACACACACTAGCTGTGTGTTTACACTCCCATCCTTTGTGTGTAAGACAGGACAGGAATCTCTACAAGTTCATATCAGACAGCAGAATATACAGTGTGATCGGGGTTTGAAGCAGCCAGCACTCACTCCATTGTGTCTGTACTCTGGTCGGTGGAGGTCTGCCTGTCTGATTGTCTCTGTTGGAGAGAAGAGTGTC
>OMLF01021423.1:14381-27009 GCA_900302615.1 Holocentrus rufus | reverse complement strand
CGGGATGGGTGGGGTGGGGTGGAGGGTTACTGTGTGAAGCTTCTGGACATGCTGTAGGCTTAATTCTACAAAACATCTGAGACAGGACAAGCTCATTTGATGATAACTCACACCTACCCTCCAATAAACCCTCTACTCCAATGTCCAAGCCTGGTTTCAACATAAGCAGTCACCATTGTTCACATGGTGTAACAATTCACTCACTGCATCGATGCATTGACTCTGCTGATTCAACTGCATCAATGCAGTCATCAATCTGGACTTTTTTGAGGGGGTGGGGGTCAATATCTTTATTTATTTATTTATTTTAAGAATAAACAATGTTTAAGTAATTCTGTCTTTTTTCTCACAGTTCAGAACAAAAAGGAGAAATTATTGCACATATTTATTCAATCAATGTAACATTTTGGCTAAAAGTGCTTGATCAAATATTGATTTGAATCGTGTTTGACAAAAAAATGAATTGCTCAAAAAATAAAAAAATTCTTAAATTGATTTGTCAGCTACTGAACTGTGATTTGAATTGACGTTCAACAGTTACATCAGATGTTGTGGATTGGCAAAAGCTGTAAATGAAAGAATATCTTAAGTTTAAAGGGCAATACATTTATTTTGACTGCCTGTACAAACGTTGTTGCACATTGGTTGGCTTCAGCATTTGGTACTGATGTGGGAACTGTAGATATGCAAGAGCACTTCATTTCACCTCAGTGAATATACTTAGATAACCTGGTGCAATGTCAAACAAATATTAATAAATCAATGAAATAAATTCTTGACATACTGATATGTCAACTTCAGAAATATCAAGCCAAAGTGCATTGTAGTTTGATGTAAAACACTGAAATTTAATTCTAACAGGCTGTAAATGTAGAGTCCAATCTCACCATCAAATCACTCAGAGTGAATGTTCCCTGTGTGGACGAGCACATTGGACCTGGATCAAAAAACCTCGCAGCATCGATCCCTTCCTGCTCTCTGTTTTTGAGAATGTGCCTCTGCACTCAATCCAATCCAATACTGTTGTATTGGATGTTCTCAGCAATGTTCTCGGCCATTGTACTCTGTAACCACCCGCTGTAACAGCCATTTTTTTTTTTTTTTAGATATGCTGACAGGTTGCCATTTCCACACACAGTGCATATGCCCACTATGCAGTATATGGTTGGCAGCTTTCTAGCAGCGGCAGCAGAAGCAGAAGGCAACACCGGATCTGATGGGGGCTTGACTGCCTTGCTCAAGTTCTCATGGTGGTAGTTTAGCATCTTTACAGGTGACATCAGAAGAGGGATGACAGCCTGAGTGCATGTGACAGGCACTGTGAAACTAGGATCATAGCTGGAACTGGCCTAAAAATAAAACACTTCGCTTTACAGCAAGCTGTTTCTCCCACGTGATTACTGAATATTTCATTGCAGTAGTAAGCCATATTTCATGGGCTGTAGTAGTACAGCTACTACTGGGGCACACTGGGGTCTTTGATGATGATCGCTGAATGAAATGCATTGAGAGCCGGATTCAGGAAGCCTAAATGCACGTACTCAATACGAACCTGAGACTATTTAGCTATTGGGACTCTTCAATTTTCATGAGAGCTCGGGGTCTTAGCGCGGGTTGTGAGCCTGACCTTGCACAGATCTTCTTTGATGTTTATTGACGTGATTCTCATTACAACACGGGAGGGGGAAAAAAAAAGATGGTTTTCTTTTGATCAGCGCATGAGAAGCTGCTCTGCACGTGCCTTGATTGGTGACAAAGAGATGATATGGTGATAAGGTCTATCTTACATTAGCTGCACGCTTCTTACTGAGTCAAACTTTTCTTCTGCATCTTCTGCGACACTATGCATCAGGAGAAAATCTTTTCATTAAGGTATGCACATGGTTGTAAATTATATTTTGCATTTAGGACTCTGCTCTTCAGGATGCTACAAAAGGTCAAGTGGAAAATACACAAATCAAGCCGCGCGGTTGCTGATTAAAAACTGAGTAGACCTGCTGTGGAGCACTATTAATTCCCAGATATATAGTGCTTACACATGACAAAGACAAATGTACTGCAATGGGGCGAGTAGTTCAATAAAAACAATGCTTTCTCTATTTACAAAAGAGAATTGTCCATCGCTGAGGATTCCTCCAAAGCAAACACTTCCCGTCAATTCACCGTCAAACTTTCCAACAAACATGACAGGAGAGCGGCTCCGCGGCGCTCTGAGGGCCACATGTGACGAATCTGTTTAAGTAAATCACTATCATCACTGAACAGCCATCATCATCATTTTCTCCTCGTACACTAGAGCGCTAATACAGCCTAATTGCGGGCTCTCTAAACAGAGCCTCTCATGCATACTCATGAACGCCACATTGTCTTTGCAGGCGTGGCCATTTCAGCTCAGGAGCGCCGCTGCTAATTTGACAACAAGGATGTGGGGAGAGCACGGCGGGTGTGCGGGTGCAACACTGTATTCCACTCCAGTCACCAGTCAGCGGTCCCTACGGACGGACTGTCATGTGGTTGCACCTTCTTTGAGTCTACTTGCTCGTGCATTAATTACCCTGAGTGCTTTTTTGATCTCCATCCGTCAGAAGGCTTTCATAGTGACACAAAGGATTCGTACTGCATGAAAATGAAAGCAGCCACTCAAGCTTGATCTGACTGTTTTTTTGTGTGTGTGTGTTTTTGTGTGTGCTCATCTTGCGCATGTGTGTGCGTGTTACTGTGCATGTGTGCACATGTGAGTATAACCCGAAACCACAGTGATAATGATCTATTCAAAAAAAATCTGTGAGGCATGTTATTCATGTCTTTTCTCCCGCCCACCTTGTTGTATTAAAAGTTGCTGATCACATCAGAATGAACTTGAACTGGTGTCTTAAGGAAGATCAGCAGAGGGCACAGAACTGGGGCGTGTGCATCAACCACACACGTTTTATTGGGTGGCTCAGTGCCAACCAATGAAAGCCATTGATTTTCCCCCTGTGCGGTCATGCCCGTTTATTTTCGCATCCACGTCCTCAATGATTATGTTCCCCAGACTTGGATGGATGGTGAAATGGGCCTGTAATCAGGTTTCCCATGTCTACCTGTGTCTCACTCTCTCTAAGTTATGTGCATCCCTTTTTCTCTGCCTGCCCTGCATTACTTCTACACTCTTACTTTACCTTTTCACCCTCTTTGCTCAAGGACCCCGGAGCATCTCTTCAGCTGTTTGTCCTTACGCATCGACAAAATGTAAGCTTCAAGCACCTTCACATACAGGAGTTACATAACCTAGAGCATTATGTTTGTTTAATGGTGGCCTTTATGGTGGCTCTGTCAAGTTGCCTGTCGTTGTAGTCTTGCTCACAAGAGGAGGCCCAGCTGTCAGAGAGAAGAGTAATGTGCACTGTCGGCAGTTTATGTACTTCAAAAAACACATGCAAATGCACGCCCACATTTACTGTAATGCACAACATGAACATGTGTTGTTGTAATTGTTTGCACTCAGCAAAAAATAAAAAATAAAAATACAATCACACTGCCTTGACAGTGATATTAAACTTTATGTATCTCTGAGTCTGCGCAGTGCACCTCAGTTGTAAAGTTGAACGAGGTGTAAAAACGCTGCACAGATGCCAAGTAAATCTTCACAAACACGGAGCCATGCTGCTGAGTATGAAAGAGGAGATGTGAAATTGGACCTCTACACACAGAGAAATCACTACGGGAGGCTGTATCGTACATCTAAAGGCTGTCAAGAAGGGGAGCCGGCACGGAGAGAACACTTCAGAGGATAATTCTGCACTGCAGCACGGGGACTCTCGCATACGCTATGCACAGCACTTCCACAAAGAAATCATCATCTGGACCGCGTGAAAACTTCTGAGGTTACCATGGCAATGTGGGCCTTTGTGTGCATGCTTGTGTGTATGTGTGTGTCACGTCACAGCGATGCCACATGATCTCCTAGTCCCTGCATTGACATAACTAATTCACTGTGATTCACAGCTCCTGGGCCGGCACTGGTACGCTGTGGATTCATCATGTTTAGGCTGGTTCATAAAACACAGGAAAAGGAAATTGTGCTAATCTTATGCTAAATGATAAATGACCATTTAACTCTACTGGGGTCAGAAAAGACATTGTCTTTTCTGCAACTCCGGGTTACGGTAAGTTACTTGTGCAGAGTGCGGTTAAGTTACTCCAGTGAAAAAAAACAGTGGGTATAATGGACCGCCTTGTCTTACTCCTCAAAATTCCTCTTTGTAAACCAGAACTCAGAAACCAGGTCAGCCAATAAAGCCAGTGGTACAGCAAGAGCTTCATTATCATCAGCACACACTACCACACCATTATCAATGCCACTCTATCCTCTTGCGCCCCTCATCCCACTGGATTCGCAAACCACTGGGCCGTGACACATCCCAGTAAAGAAATGGACCGTGCTCCAGGGTTAAAATGCCATATTAACCTTTCGTCCATTCACAGAGGGATACATTAGGGATTTATTTAGAGAGTGGCGGAAGTGGTGGGAGGGAAGGCACGGGAGAGATAAGCAGGAGGGAGAGTGGTCGGAGACAGTCGGCAAGGGAAAAGACAAACTCAGATGGGATAAATAGAGTTCCATACGGCGTTCGGTTTGTGGAGAGAATAGCAAAAGAGGTTTAAGCGTAGGGTTAGATAAGGAGATGTGCTTTTTTTTTCCTCCAGCCCCTCAGAGGTGAAAAGATACTGAGGGCTGAATAATGCATCTTCACTCCCCACACCAGCTGTCCTCACAAGACACACACATACACACACACACAAAACAAAGCAGTGCAGAGCTTCAGTGTGTCAGTGTGTGCTTTAGTGGGACTGTGCTCACAAACCAGAGTACTCAGGATTATATCTCATATCCCAAATTAAGATTATTCAGGAAGTTTTGCTTCCTTTGCATTATTTCCCATGGACAATTATTCCTGATGACATGGAGGAATATTCTGCATGATGTGCCTCATTCAGGACGGGAGTTTATTTGCTTTATTGTACTCCGGATATGGCATTTACATACCATAACTCAAATGCAGAATAGTGTAACAAATGATAACTGAATAGCAGCAGTGCTGAAATGATGATTTCTGGATTAATCAATCGACAGAAAATGAATTATACTTGCAATAACTGATTGTCACCAATTAAAAATCCCAAACGTTTGCTCATTCCAACTTCTCTAAGATCACTAAGATCCAATTTGTTTACTTTCCTCCATTCATATCATTATAAAATGAATACTACTTGGCTGCTGGTTAGACATCACTTCGGGCTCTGCTAATGTCACATGAGTATTTGTCATTATTTTTGGCACTTTATGGAGTAAATGATGAATCGTTTGTTAGAAAAAGTGATAATTAATCAACGATGAAAATAATCATTAGATGCAGCCCTAAATATCACTACTCATGTAAGCACTCATGGTGGTGATGAATGAGGAGGAGAAAACACCTTGAGACGAGGAAAACAGCTCTGTTAAAGCGCCCCTGCGGCGTGCTTCTCTGAATATCGCAGGAGACGGAATATATTAGCGCCACCACACCAGGCCCGGGGTGAAAAGGTACTTAAACCGAGCCGTATAAGGTCAGAAGCACGGTGTGTATGACACTGCATTCGAGTGTGCATGTTAAGCGGGAGGAAGTGGATGCTGTGTGGCCTAGTTCTCTCCCCTCAGCAGCTCCATGTTGGAGCAAAGACAGGACACGTCGTGTTCTGGCCCAGATACACCTGACTTCTGTTAGCCCTCACAGATATTTAGGACAGGCACCGGTGCTGTATATCCAGTTCAGCAGTCAGGTGCTCGCTCACATGCTGCCTAAGTCCAGAACCTAATTCCAAACCATGTCCCTGACTTCACAACCCCTTCCTCTGTCTCCAGCGCTGTCCTCCAATCAGCTGGGACGCGTCTCATGCTCATCTCGACACCTGCATCAAACAGTGTGATTTTTTTTTTTTTTTTCTGGTAGACCTATGATGTAAGAAGTGAAGGAGGTTTGTTTGCATACACACTCCCAGAGGGCGTAATGGGCAGCTGGAAGGGAGGAGCCTCTGTCAGCTTTAATGGTGTCACATTTCAGCGGCCATTCAGCGAGAAGTATTTCAAGAATGAGCGAGAGTGTTGCTGTGTGTGTGTGTGTGTGCTGCCACAGTGGATGTGACAAACCCTCTGGCAACGCGGGCGAGCTCGATTGTGTACATACGTGCAGCGGTGGCGGGTGATGCCTGGTATTCTGACACCAGAAAGCCCGGCCGACACACTGACTGGACATCCTGTCCCGTCCTTCTGCAGCCACGTGGAGAACGGACTCACCTTCCTCTGACCTCATTTTCTTGGAATTACAAATAGCTTCCACGCAAAATCCAATCTCAGACAGCCTTAAAAAAAAAAATGTAATCATATCATTTCATTAACAGTCCTTTTGTAGAAATACAGCAATTTCAGCTCGATTTGTCCTTGAGTAAAGAAACTGCTCTGTAGATGTCAACAAGGGATTTTACTGACTTATATAGTTCATGTGATCGATAAATCTGTGGAGTTGCCCTCCTGCAAACACATAAATCATGCAAACTGACCTTCAGATCTGGTGTTCTTGAAAAAACACCGGTTTATTTTCAGAAAATTCACCTGGTGCCGAAGGTGTGTTTACAAGTTCGAAGAAACCAACTCATCCAATATCTTTTTTTAAACGGTTAAACCCAAATATTTAGTCCAATCAGACGGCACGGCCCTGTTAATATTCTCTGATTGTGTGATAACTGCACACACGGCAAGTCGTATCTTTTCAAAATGGTAACATGAACGCCGAACAAGAAGCAGATACAAATCTATGCGGGGATGCTGAGATTATTTGAAAGCGGACCCTAATTGGTTTCAGTGGGCATCTGTGAATAATGTCTGGACTGGCTGCTAAATGAAAGGTTGGACTCGGGCGTTTCTCTAGCTTCACTACACAGAGGGCCTTCCTTTGAACACACACACACACACAAACATACACTAAAGACACACACCCATGCATACCCTGGGTAATGAGTGGGATTACAGACTACAAAGAGTTTACATCTGTCAATCCGTCAAACAACTTGCGTTGATTTTGTAATGTGGGAGTCTTTATCCTCTCCCATCCTCTTTATCTGCTTCTAGGTTGCCGGTGCATGTGCACGCTGGAAATGTACTTACAGTTTCATTCAGGCTTCCCACAGGAATTGGCTAGGCAAGAGTGCTGCTTCTCTTCCCTCTGTCATGAATCTAGTTCAATAATCGAAGCAGTGGGACTGAGCTAGATGTAGGCCAAAGCTGAGAACAGTAATATGTTTCTCTATAAATAAAAGAACCGTATTGCCAAACAGAGAGGCAAACATTAAATAAATCGAACCGCTGCTGCAAGGGTGCAGACAGGTAATGCCTTTGTTTGCTTTATTAGGTGCTCCTCTTATCAAATCCGGCCCACGATTTCCCAGTGTCAAAGCTGAGCGGATTTGTGGTAGACAATAAAGCGTTGTGTACCGCATCCCATGGAGAGGAAGGGAAAGTGCAAATGCAATGACAAAAAAACAAAGATGTGATGGAAGGGGAAGACAAAGGGATCTGCAGGTGTGAGAGAAAAATCCACACAGACTCCTCTCCAACACACCAAGTCCACTTCAGGTGCAGTCTCCTTACAGCGTAATCCCTTCCTCTCTGCACGGAAGCACACACACACACACACACACACCAAACAAGCGACCTTTCTTCCCTCTGTTTTCATCTCAGCGTCAAGCTGAGCTGATCCCTTTGAAGGCTCCTTCACTTTGGCACCAGCGCTGCTACAACTGCCATCTCCCAGACATAACTTGTAGCAAACAAGGCTACACAGATTGGAAAGGTGGACAAAAAGTATGTGAGAAACATCGCCAGGTGCTCTGCTCATGTGCTGCATCCTATGTGACACAAATGAAGAGTTGCGCTCAAAAAGTAAGATCCCCTGAGAAAATGACTGATGGCACAAAATAAACACAAATTATGGTATTTTCTGAAAGGCGGTCGTTAACATTAGTCATCGGCTGACAGAAACAACTAATGGATCTGTATTGTAATGACAAATGGACATGTAGTATTGTGGAGATGAACAACTGTGCCTTTGATCATGGAGAGAGTGATGCACTCTCCACTCCACAATACTCCACCACCTGAGCTGCGGCCACACTCAGGGATCAGACGACACCGCAATATGACCACAACAGTATTCCCCCACCTATTGTGTTACCGGTGAGGGCAATTACAGCAGCGCTCCTCGGCGAGGAGAGGCCGGTAGCTGCAGGCAGCCGTGGAGTTCGGCTGAATAAAGGAGTGAGAGAAATTGAGTCTTTTGCAGAGATGAAAGAGAGTGAGTGACTCAGTATTCAGTGCAAGTAATCAGCCATCTCTCTCTGCATCTATCTTTATCCTCAACCAAATCTGCTTTCATTGCCTTACACACTCATCCTTGAGGGGAAGAGCAGTCATGCACACACTGAGACGTTCGTGTGTGCACATACACACATACACATACACTTATGCAAACACAAACACACCTTAGGAACACCCGTTGTGTAAATCCCTTTTGAGCAGAAATATAAAGTACACGAAGTACATGCCCACGCTCAATTAAAGCAGTCATTTGTTTGCCACACTCTCTACAGAATACTGTAGCGCTCTCGCTACAAATGCCCTCTTTCAAAAGCGGCATGCCCGCGCTGTTCCAAGTTCAGGCAAGGACTTGGGCAGAGTAAAGTGCTCCTTTGTCTCGGGGCTTGGCTCATACTTAGACTAAATAGTCTCTGTGCACTCGCTCAGTCGGCTCCAGCTGTGTTAACAACTTTGCGGAGTCAAACTCATGTGGAGCGTTGGGACTCTGGACACACGACCGCCTTCAGTGCATCATCACATCTAGCAAATGTGCGGAAAACTCAGGGTGTATGTTGCAGGCTGCAGTGGCGGCTGGTTTCCAAAATTCCTGAGGCATTATGGGAGTGAAACAATATAAAAAGGTACCTTAACAGATGGTATTGGCCTAAATCAGCTGTAAAAAGCCGTATTGATATTTGTCTGAAAGGGTATTTTTACTGTGGATATTTGGCTGACTGTGAAATTTGACATTTCCGTGACCTGTTTTAGCATATCAGTGGTATATCAGCAGTATATTAGTTTGAGTGTATCACTAATACAAATAGCAACAGAACAAAAGTAAGATGATTTTCTTTTTTTGTGTGCAAAACATTTATCCTAAGAACTGCACCTGTTCTGCACCTGCATTTGTAATAATTCTTATAAAAATTCATATTGGTGTCTGTGGAGATATTGGCCAATATGAGTGTGAGATATCGGATGATGTTATCAGCCTCAAAAAACATGTCATTCCATCTCTAGTAAAAATGCTCATGTAAATCATGTCACACATCACATGGTGTCACATGAATTCTTCCACCTGTATAACTGTTGCATTGTTCCTGGACCTGCTGCAGGAGGCTGTAAATGCTAAAACATCTGTACTGACATGCTGCTGAATAATGCAAAAGACAAGAAGATGAGTGCTGGATTTTCCTGATGGGTTTCCAAAATTCACCAGCCACTTTCGCCGCTTCGTCTGCCAAAGTGAATTAGACAAGATCTCTCAAATGATGATAAACTGCCGGCCAAAGCGGCTGCAGAGTAGAACTGCTTAACCAGAATTTACAGTGCCTATTGTTTAGCTTTAATTTCCCAGCCAGCCCAGACACTGTTGTTAAAAGAGTTTCAGCGGAAAACGCAATGCAGTAACGCACAGAATGGATGCGGACCTCAATCAATTGCACAGCCTTTCTCTGCTTCTCAAACTAGGAGCCAAAAAAGCCCTTTTGGCAGAGCCGCCTGGACATCAACCTGACCACTTGATTATGTTTGCAGCCTTTGGAGCCAAACCCTGCTCTAATATTACAGCCTAATGTAGGCCATATGCTGTTTTCCAAGAAGCCAAGAGATACTGTTTCCCAGAGACCTGTCAGGCAGCAAGAGTCATCTAGAGTCTGCATCAAACTAAGTCAGCATCCACAATGCGGTACATAATGGTGCGCTGAGAGTGTTATCATCACTCCTAGGCAGCTCTCTGAAACTGAACAGGGCGTGTGAGAAGCAGCTGCTTTTCAAAGTCAGCAAGCAGAAGCGACTGTTGACAAGCGCTCAAGGTGATCAAACCTACATGAAAAGTTGTCTTTCTCGTGCGTATGCCCCCCATCCACTCCACTGCATCTCTATATGCTGTGTAGAGGAGTAATTCAGAGCAGCATGCAGAGAAATAACAACATTAGCATAATTAAATTAAACGCCCTTTTGCTCCCAGGTACACAGCTGATTTAAATCTATGCATCAGTGCATATAGTAAAGGTGGTGATGAGGGTGCTGAAGGTGACAATGATGACAATGATGATGATGCAACTGCACTGACTCTTGGCATAAAGAAGTGCAAAGGAGCTGGAGGCAGAGTTGGAGGAGTTACGAGTGTTTCACAGGCTATACATAAGCGGCACTTGCCTCATATCAGTGATTTGAGGCTATGAAAACAGCCCTTCATCCATGACAGAGGACAATAATAAAGATGATAGGGGCTCCTTCCTCACAGTAGAGAGAAAAAAAAACAGCCTTGAGAGGTGCAGCCCTGAGCTTCAAGGTTTTTCCCTTAATCACAGCTAAAGGATGTAGAATAATAAAACTATAATACAAATCTCCCTGACGCTTAATAAATTCATCTGGACCTTGTCTTTGGAAAACTACACCAAGGATGAGAACATACTGCACAGCTTGTAGGGCCACTCCTACCTGTTCTCTCTTCCCATTTCCCTTGATAAGCAATCTGTTGTAGCGGGACTCTTCCTGGATGCTACGGACAAAACTGCTGCAAGCTTAATTAGGTTAGCCCTGTAAATAAACAGTAGGCACATGTACTAACCATGCACACAGACACACACCATATGACCACAAACCTGCAGTGAAGTGACCTCCTTTGCAGAAGTTTCGCCTGCAACTTAGTGGACTCATTTGAGATAACGCTACAGCAACGTTGGCAGCGTTGGAGATTCAGCGCTAAGCATATTTGGTGCACTTCCAAGAGGCTTATTTCCCATACACTGACAGCTATCGAGAATTAACATTACTTCCATGCATGGCACTAATCTTGCCTTAATTATGCAATTAACTCGATGGCTTCAATAGCTCCTAATTCAAAGAGTTCAATCACGCATGCATGGAATTTCTCCAAGTATGAGCACCAGATATTTCTTCCCATAATATGATGGCAATGCTGCAAAAATGCACTGTAAAAAAGATAGACTGACCATTTACATGCATTTGCTTATATGCTGAGTTTAGTTTGGAACTTTTCTCTTCTAATGATGAGAGCATGTAATGTAATCAAGCATTATTAGAAAGTGTATGAATCTGACAGACAGTAGTACTGCCGATCAGTAAAGTTGGACATCACACTTCCAACCTCTAACTCAAGACAAAATCAAAACAGCATTTTTGTTAAATGCAAGCAAGTTGAATCCCCTTTAAAGATAAACGCCAACAGCCTAAACATCAAGTGATTATTTTAAACATTTTATTTCCTGGTAAAAACTTGGACAGAATCACAGCAAAACTCTACGTCCCAGTGGGATTAATATACTGACACCCCGCAGGAGATTATAAAGATACTATAAACTCACTAGAATTTAATTCCAAAAAGGAAGAGGCTAATGATTTTTTAATTGTAACTCCCCATTCTCCCACTTTACTTTCTTTCACTCACCATCCTCCTTTTCATCGAAAACGGGTCTTTTTGAAGAACTGTTGGCTCCCATCCTCTTCTTCCACTTGCCCCAGTGAAACATTGATGCTCAGATTGCATTCCTCGCCTCTTGAAGAAAAACTACAGCTCTGTGTTGGACACCCTCCTCAGATAATAGTAATAACCATACATTTCTCCCAACCCGTGCCCGTTATTTCCGTTTTGTCCGTTATTTCTTTCCTCGGAAATTTTAGCACGGCGACTTAAAGTCTTTAGGAACCAGGGAAGAGCAAGTGCAGCAGGTACCGAATCGAGAGGGAGGTAATTTAAATTAGTGACTGTTTGGGGTATTTTTAAGATGGAGATTAAAGAATCACTCGGTATTGGTGGTGATCAGTTGTCTTCCGTAGCCAGAAAGCCAAACCGGGAGACTTATGTTGTCGGGGCTGAGTGTGAGAAATGCGTCGAGTCAGACAAAGTTAGCCAGAACAAAACAGGAAGTTGGGTAATTTTGCCTTCAAAGTAAAAGTCGACAATGTAATATTTAAAAAAAGGCGTATTGGCCATTCACCAAAGAGACTAGAAAGAAGTACAATACGTATGCAAACTCGTTGCTCGTAGCTACTACGTAAACCAGAAATTTTCACATGACATGGTAATCAAATCAATCAAGCAAAATCAATTGAATTGAGCACAAAATTGATCGGAAAATTTAAATAAATTTTCTACACACACTCTCACACTTATACTGTCAACTTGGCTGACTAGACTATAATATTCAGCTCTCCAATTTCTTTCCAATTCCGAGTGCCAATGGCACTCTCTCTCTCTATTTTTTTTTTTTTTTTTTTTTTGTGGGC
>OMLF01021423.1:0-14361 GCA_900302615.1 Holocentrus rufus | reverse complement strand
CCCTCTCTTTTTTTTTTTTTTTTTTTTTTTTTTTTTTGGTGGTGCTGGTGGTGGTAGGGGGGCATCTAATTTTTTATTAAGGCTAAGATTCCTGCTTTGGTGTATTATTTTATATCCAGGTTGTTGAGATGTAGGCTGTCACACAAAACGTGGCGGCGCGTCTGTTCAAAAGTATTTTATCTTGAAAGTTCGGACCGGAAGCTTTCTTGTTTAACTCTGTGTGACTTGACACTGATAAGAGTAGTGTGACAGTTGTTGGCCAGTGACTGTGATCGACGTAGCTCTGTATCACCGACTGTCGCGCACGTCAAAGATTGAAGAACAGTCTCCAGGTGAAGCCATGAGGACACAACCGTACGCACCGGAGCTTTTCTCCGTCTGTTACTACCGGCAGAGGAAGTGATGTTGTGGCCCAAATGAAGCTCAGTGGGTGAATACACAATCTCATTAGGAGATGGGTGGGTGGTGCCGGATCATTGAGGGGGAAAAGGGGTTTAACACTTTACCTCCCCGGACCGTACTCACACAATTTGGTCCTGTCGCTGCTCTGTTACGAGTTCCCAACATAGTAACTACTCATCTGCTGTTTCCCACAAGCCTGTTAAATGTTATGCAGGCTGAATGATCTGCTTATCAATGCAACATACAAAAATGAACCTGGCCAGCAGACCTGATCGACCTGTATTGGCTATGATGTACTTAACACAGTCGCAAACAGCAACTCCAACTGTTTATTTATTTGTTTGTTTATTTATTTTATGTCATTATATGATTATTTAGGTTTTTAGTAATTTTTAGTAATTAAGTAATTTTAGCAATTTTTCATGGTTACAGTTAGGATTCATTGTCGCCTTAACTGTTTGCACAAAGACAGTTGCCGTAGCTGATGTTGACATGGTTTCCATGGTTACGATGCTGACTCGTCAAACGGTAACTATGAGTTAGCTTAACTTTTTCCCCCCAAAACTTGGCAATTTAATACTTGATTCTGAATTGTTAAGGCGCTGCCACGGAAAACGTAAAATAAATTGATTATTACGTGGTCAGCTATTTCAGTGGTTGTATGGTAAAATAAGATATCTGCTGTGTAACTGTTATGCTAACGTTAGCCAGGTAGCAGCACCGTCAGTCAGCTGTTGTAATGAAAATTTCAGTCAAGGATCGCAGTAACACAGGGAATAACTGATAAAAAATTTAGATTGCATCTTAAATGAGCAATCTTCTGAGCAATGTTCTCTTGTGGCCATCTGAATGTAGGAGTCTCGCTCTCTGAATATGGTTTAACTAAAATGAATTTTTCTACTTTCAGATACTGTGCGAGAGTGACACTTGCATAATGGACCCTGAATGGTGTAAATGACCCTCCTTGACATCCCAATATCACATCTACCATGTCTTCTCTGGAGGAAAAGGAGATTCCTGGCCTGCAGCTGAGTCTTGAATGTGGGAGCAGTGGAGACAAACTGCACAGCCTGAAACCACAGACCCCCCACATCCCAACTGAGGATGCTGACTCCAAGGATCTGGCTGAATATTGTGCACTCGAGACTATGTTTCTGAGCAGAACAAATCTGAAAGACATCACAGAGGCTATTCTGCAAAATAGCACACTAAAGGTCAGCTTGGACTTCACTGTATATTCACCAAACCTCTGCTCACCCAGCTAGATATGTTGCTGTGGGCTTCAATCAAACAATTCATAACACATTCATCAGAACATTAGGTTTTCAGATTTGTATTTTCTGCCATATTAAATCTCACTGCACCGGTTGTCCATGCTAACTATTTCATTATACTGTCTAAAGAATTTATATCTTGAAGGCAATCAGATATCCAATCTCCCGGACACAATGTTCACCAGCTTGCCCAATTTGATGTGGTTAGACCTCAGAAATAACCAAATTACATCCCTTCCTGCAGGAATCGGCTTGCACAGGTAAGCTACTTATGTCCTGGCTCTTTGAAATACAGCCTTATTGTTATTCCAAACCTGTAGGCTACAAGCAACCAGTGGTCTACATTTCTGTGTTTGATACTGATGTGTACATTTTTATTTCATCACCTTAAATTATGGTTCTGCCATTTTAGTAGCTCAAAAATTAACTGCGTTTTAACCAGAAAAGTGAAAAGCCGCATTTGTGCAGCTAGACATTAAAGGTAAAAATTAAGTATTTCTGGGTATTTTTGGGATTGGGGAGTCTTGCTGTGCTCTCACATTTTTCAATTTAGGATAAAATGTGCTCCTTGAAAGAATATAATCATACAGCCGTTGCAGTCAGCTGTTAATTTGTGAATTGGTTCATTCAGATCTCTGAAAACATTACTGCTGGAAGGGAACCCAATCTCAAAACTTCCACCAGAGCTGGGTGAGTTGAGTTCAGCCACTTCTACCAATGTGTGATTTCTCTATTCATCAAAACAACAAACTGCAAAAGTGATTTTAAATCTACAGCACAGCTCTGCTCTGAAAAACACTGAAACACAGAAGATAAGAATTAGTCACAAGATACAAAGTGGTTTATATGACATTTAAAACAGCATGCGTCAATACTGCTTCAAATACATTACATTCTATTCTATGATGTGTTTTTTGTATTATTTGATTGCGTATTATTAATTTATTTTTCTGTTTTTTATATTCCACACAAAAACTCCCTTTTCTTTAGCTGTCTGCTCTGTGCTTAGCTGTTGATTTGTTTTCCAGGCACTTCTCTCCTACATGATTCTGCTATGGTCACATAGCATGTATAGTAAAAGCTCGCTGTACTGTTGCACTCATTGTTTGTCGCTCTGGATAAGAGCATCAGCTAAATTCCCAAAATCTAGCATGTAAACCTGGTGCTAAGCCGTTCATTTTCCTCTTCCCAGGTAATGTGATTACCCTCAAAGCCCTGCACCTGAGGAACTGCCCCATCAGATTCCCTCCACAGCACATTGTGCACCAGGGGCTCCCGTGCATCCTTCTGTACCTGAGGAGTGCTATGGCTGAGCGACCAGTCAGCGCCAGGAAGTCTCGTCCAGGTGAATGAAAGAAGGCCTGTCACTTGAACTTGAACAATGCAGCGGCAAGGTGTTTGGTATGCACGCACCCTCTGAATGCGTCTGGCCATCTGCTCTTTTTGTGAAAGAGAGAAAGACTGGCCACAAAAATAGCTCCTTGCCCTGGTTCCACTTCACTGGCGTGACTTCTGTTCCCTTGGAGACAGCGCGTGCCAGTCGGCTGACTCCTATTTTTTCCTGTTCCAGCTCTGTAATATTTTTAGCCAGATGAAAATGATCGATAACCTGTGGGCTCTTAACGGGACTCTCTCTGTCACAAAACGCTGTCTGTAGCTAATCATTGTGAAAAGCCCAAGACGGCCCTCCACCGGAAAAGCTGCTGCTGTACATTGAGCAAGGCCAAACGCCTCAGTCCATCTATTAATCTCTCTGTCTACAAGGTTATTAACAGAGAAAGGGCCTGTGTCTTCAGGGGGAAATCTCCCAGCTTATTAGACATTGTGTTTTTGTTACTGGGCCAACACACAGGCATTAAGATTATTTCATTTAATCGGCTCAGAGTGTATCTTTAGTGATGGTCATCACAGATTTGCATACTGCATTGTCATCAGCCGTTTAGGTCTGTGGTGACAGGGAATATTTAGCCTGTTTCAGTGTAATGATCCTAGATGATGATGGCTGGATAACACTTACACGGAGTCACTTATCTGTGTAATAACACTTAATGTGATCAAAATTCATGGGCCATGTTTACTACTCTATAAGCCAAATAGATATGTAAAAGGCAGCCACCAAAATATATTACCTTCCACTGTTAGTGGTGTCAATTTCCCATCCTGCTACTGACACTTTATTATTTTTTTACTTTATTGAAATGGTTTATCCTGCAATATCCATTTTACTAAGAACCAATATGATCTTTGTTATAAGATAAGACAGCAGTGTTGTTGTTACTTCCACTTGTCGTTCTTCAATTATGCAAAGCAAACACAGCAGAATCGAACCTATTTTGCCAGTACCACTGTGCAGAAAATTAATACAAAACAAAATGATGAGTAGTAATTTAACTCTTGACAGTGTAAACATCGACACTATGCCAGTGTCTAAAGTCCCCATCCATCAGAGTTAATTTAACACAGTTTTGAACACCCACATCAGAGCCATATCAGCTCTATGGGTATACAAACAAATATCTAATCATTATTTCTCGACTGAATAACAGTCACTGAAAATTCAGTGCTTATTAACACTGGAAAACCTGCTGGTAAATCTTTGTTGAAATTGTTTTTTGATCATATTCTATCAGCAACATTTGGAGTTTCTATTGTAAAAAGGTTGGTAAAACTGCAAATGTGGCTGGAGAATTTTTGCACCTACCAACTGAGGCTGATACCTTAGACACCAAAGGTCATTTCCTGTGTTGGATACTCCCATGTTGTACTTGAGGCTGTCATGGCTGTTTTGCTTGCAGACTTGCCCCCGGTGGAAAAGCTGCAGCTGTCGGAGCTGGTGAGTTCCAGTCTGGAGGAGCAGGAGGAGTCGGTGGATGAGGAGGAGCTCCAGAGGTTCAGGGAGCTCAAACAAAAGATGATCCTCCTGGACAGAGCCGAGTTGGGCTGCACACCGCTGACAGTGCAGGGTGACAGAAACATCAGGTCACACCTGCTCCCTGCAATCAAAAGGTAAATACAGGTGTGTAGGTGAACAAAATGAAGGATTATTTTGGGTGGAACAATAAAGGAAAACAGGCTTGTGCTGTGCGAAAATGAAACTAGTGCAGACTTTCTTGTTTGAGGGTTTGTTGCAGCTTCCCTTTTTTATTTTTGTTGTTTGGTTTCATCCAGATAGCAGTAGACATCTGTTGGACATCAATCAGTTTTCACCTGTTACCCTATAATTCAAATGCACAAATGAAGGACAGTATATATGAAAGCGGTCATCTTAACTGCACTCAGTATACTCACAGCTATATACAGCATTTACACCTTGGAAAACTCACCCAGAGTTCCCTATCACACCATCTTTTCTGAGTAATAAACTCAAAGAGATTTCAGCACATTTATCCACAGTAGAGGGAGGAGAAATTTGTTTTGTTTCAAGAGAAGAGTATAGTGCTGAGATCGAAATTGTGGTGGAGGGCACAGTATATTGCATTGTGCCTTGGACAGCGATTGCATAAAACTTTTTAATGACACTCTCTGTGGAGGAGACCAAGTGATAAACATCTCTCAGCCTGTCTCCTCTGGGACTCAGTGCTCAGGAGAGCAATAAAAAATAAAGCATTTTGTTTCGATTTATTTGTCAGAAAAAAAGAGATTACCAAGGCCAGCATAATTCCCGAACTCCCTCCGTTTGACATCCAGTACTGGAAGAGGTCAGAAGAAAGGAAACTGGCTGCGATGAAAGAGCTGAGAGAGAAACAAACTATTCTTGAACAGAGACGAAAGTAAGTCGATTTCTGCAGTTGTCACTATGAAGTATGGTACTGTATATATCCTATTAACTGTCTTATTATAAACTTACATTAGATGAATTGTATAGGGTACATTAGCCCCAGGTAGCACCACAGGTAAGAGAGAATGTTCTTTTACCTTGCAGTTTCAGAAAGCAGGGCTGTATTGTGTCTAATTGGCGTTTGCCGAAGTCCCAGACAGTGGGGGATCAATGTAATGTGTCTGCAAAATCCAATGCCTTTAAGGGGTATGTAAAGATAGGAAGCATAGTCAGCTTTTCCTACACACAGACCTAGCAATTACACCTTAAAAATGGTTCTTAGACTAATGTTTTAAAGCAAATCTAACACAGTGATTATCTGGCTCCTTGTCCTTCTCGCTTCCACAGGAACGAGGAGCTTCTTCAGGAATGGCGTGTGCATGCCAAGATCATGCAGGAGAGGAAGATGTTGGAGTACAAGCAGGAGAGACATGAAAAACAGAGGACACAAGAGGTGTGCAAGGGGGAAAAATCAAATCAATTTTAATTTACATGGAGTTCACCTGCTCACCACAAGAGGGCAGTGCAGCACCACCTCTGTCACAAAGACTCAAAGGCAGAGATAATAATTGGGAAGTTTCCATGAGATAAAACATTCCTGTGAATTGCTAATGAGTATGTTTTTAATTACTGTGATAGCCAAGTCAGTGTACTTCCATCCTTGATAAGCAGATAGAGAAAAAGATAGATGCTCGGTTGACATTCAAGTTTTCTGAAGCAACAACAGATGTCAAAGCTAGTGACAGCGCGCTCTGCATCAAATGCGTACAATCTGTCTTCCTGCAGCAACAAGATGTAGCTACTGAAGCCTGACTTCTGCTGGTAAACACGCAGGGATGTAAAGACTGTAGAAAAAACAATCAGTTAACATTCACATGCATACGGCCAAAGAGTAACCCATAATGTCTATGCCTCAACCACAAGCATCAATGTAAACATCCACTGAAAAACGACCCCCTTTTGGTAATAAATCTGTTACATTACAAAACACCATTTTTCTGGAGATTACAGAGCTCATGTCTGTGTTGCAGGAACCAGAGAGGAATGTAAGCACTGCAGATGCACAGCTCAGTGTGTCTGACAGGAATGATCCTCCCCAGAGGTTTCAGAGGTCCTACAGGTCCCCAGCGGAGTATGAGGAGGCCAGGTAAATGGCCATCAAGTGGCCACAATGATATCTAACTACAGGCTGAAGCACTAATGCACAACCACACCAGGCCTGGCTCCCCAGTGACTCCTGGACCATATCAGAAGCAGACATTTCAGGAAGATTTTTTTTTTGAATTCATAATGATGAAATTGCTGCTGAGAGAGGCACTGAATGTACACAACAGTAAGGACAATTTGCTGATACTGAGTTATAGCTCCTTTTGCATCTCATCTCAGAATTCTCAAACCTTAAAAATCCTCCTCTAACTCATCTGCCCCTCTTTATCCACATCTCCTTTGTGATTGGAATAGATTTAACAAGGGAAATCAATTACAAAGTGACACAGTACATACTGAAAAACATGTGCACAGGGACAACACAGCTCTATGGTCTGCACCCTTCCAGTCCACAATACACATTTCAAAAAGGGGTTCCACTCCCACTGGGCCACCAGTGCTAAAATACACACAATCAGGGTAGTAGAATACATTTTAGATTAAAGTATCCACCAGATGGTATACCGTATGTTATGTTGTGTTTTCTATATGCCACACTTTTCTCCCTCACATAGCAATGGTGGCCCACTCAAGTGGGAGGATAGAGACACCTAGTGGAGAGAGAGAGACTGTACAACCACCAATAGCAGCAGTTTCCTTTGTTCTTCTTGGGCAACATTTGGCATGAGAAAAAAAAGATTGAAACCTCTAACATACAGTAAACCACACCACTGAGTATGATTTTGACATTTCCTTCTTCACTGATAGGATCAATCTTAACTGAGCAGCAAACAATCAGTTACAAGCTTGCGTCAAGTCCACCACCACTCCCATTTGGATGCAGACTAGCTACACTGAAGGCTATAACACCATTTGGTACATCAGAAAAGGACGAACCTAAGCAACCAGACTGATATTCAGTATGACATATGACATGATAAAGTGTGACAGTTTGACCTTTGACCTGTGTGCCCCTTCAGAGTTGCCCGTGACAAAGAGCTGCAGCAGCGGATCCGCGCACATGTTAAGAAACTGCAGGAGAGACGCAGGAGGCCCAGGGGCACTGCGGCAGAGGAGGCCGCAGCCGCAGAGCAAGATATAGAAGAGGTCTGGTGTAAAGCATCGTATAACCAGCTGGATGTACAGTAATAGATGTACAGTAATAGAGCAAATCTCATTTTCTTTTCTTTTTTTGATTGACAGACAAGGAAGTTACAGGCTGAGCTTCTGGAGAGGAAACGGAACAGAGACATTGAATATCGTTTCACTGCCTTCACCGGAGACACCTTGCCGAATTTCCTTGACAAGTGAAAGGGTTTCAAATGCCCTGCCATTTGAGTTTTGCAGTATTTCATTCACTTTTGAAATCCACAGTACATGGTGATTGCTTTATGAATGCCCACTGCAGTGCAGATCACAAGTATGTTACAGGACAAGTAAATGCTTTGAATTTGTCACAGTATGGTGCTTTTCTTTCCTTCTTTCTTTCTTTGCACAACAGACATGATTTCAACAAATAAACCTCTACCTTTATATGACTAACAAAGAGTTGTTGCTTATTTATGAAATTAAGTGTATCTTATTCTTGTTATTGGGTTGCATCACATATTAGTTGTGAATTTACTGGTATAATCTGCACTTTTTAAACTAAAAATTAAATTGCCACCATACTGTAGTGCAAGCATAAAATTATTACAATCAGGGATGTGGTGGAAGGTAGACACACATAAACTTTTATCCACTATTTATGTAAGAAAAGTTTAACCAGCTTTGTAGCCTAATGGAAATTTTTAAAACCTCAATTCAGAATGGAAGCTACATACTAAACTGAAAAAGTGATGTAAGAATATGTATTTCAATAAGGAAAAGCATAAATTAATGTTGTACTTTAAGTTTTATTTATCTCAAAATAACTGTTTACAATGATATATTGGAACTTACATTGATATGTTGGCCATTTATCGGTGTAGTGATGTACTCTGTATATAAAAAGACGCCATGAGAATCTCAGTGGTGGATGTTGAGGCTTTGCGGATATAAAAGGCCATAATAATGAATGGTATCAAACAATTCCAAGTGAGACAGAGGACGGATAGGCCTTATCTTGAGAGATTTTTGCTCCTCTCACAGTGTGTGTGATGTCAGCAGTGGCAGTACTGTTGTAATTGACTTGGTGGGGGTGATGGCGTCATTTCATGCCCTGGTGTAGCCTCCTGTGCTCCAATAGAGAAGGGGAGAAGGATCTTTGGCCGACGCGACCGTGGCTCCCTTGGCCGGGATCGAGCACCGCCGAGCCGGACACTTCACCCCGGGAAACATGGAGGCTGTGGCCGAGGAGCTGCGGGCCGGCTCTCGGGTACCTGTCACTATCGATCAAATAGTTAACGATACACTGGTGGTGACGCTGACCTATCGAGAAAGGAGCTACACGGGGATATTGCTTGATTGCAGCAAAAAGTGAGTGGTATTCTTTTCGATATTTCCCTCCCACATTTATATATGAAAATAATTTGATAGCCTGCTAACCTCGGCTAACGGCTAATCTACCTTTGATGCTAACAAGTTAAAGCTAGCAAGTTAGCTAGCTAACTGGGCCTCCATACAAAAGACTTGAAGGTATTGTAGCTAACGTTAACTTGCTAGCTAACTGGCTAATGGCAAACGCTTCTCCCTTTAGGCCAGAATGCGTTTTTTAAATACACCTGGTGATTATAGGGAAATAATGTATGTAAAGGTAGTATTAATGTCTGCATACATTTTTTCACTGACTTCTTCTGAACAATAGATAATGTCACTGGGTTCATCTATAGCTCATTGTTAGCTTAATCAAATTCAGACCAGCTACTACGTATTCAGTAAAGACTAGGCCTTGGTTGAACACCATTATGTGTATCAATTATGCTTTTGTTATCATTATTCATCCACATAGTTGTACATTGTGTACTTGGTCCCTTGAGTGATGTTTCAGATCACACAATGTGAAACACAATAGCTAACTGTACAAGAACCTTACAAACCCAGGCTCATTTGATCCTTATCAACAATGGAAATTGCCTCAAAAAAGATGCATAACATATACAATTGATTTAATACTATGCAAATTTGATGTTCTTTCTTAATATAACCTGGATCCAAGAAGATCCAGTGACCACCTTGGGCTCTGTGTTTGACAAAGGGAGCTCTTTCTTGGCAGCAGGCAAGAAGGCACCATCATGCTCAAATGAGAAAGCCATAAAAGTATTCTATGAGATGTTATAACAGTACTGATAGGCATCATATTTTATTTGCTCCTCTGTGTGTGTCACAACATGAATTCAGTCACATGTACAAGCCTTGTGTTGCTCTTGGTACTGTGCACCTTAACAGCCTCTGGGTTTAGCCTATTTATAGACTTGCAGAATCAGAATCTGACCAGCTTTCCCCCTTAGTATGCTTAGACGGTTTTTCATGTTAGAGCTCAAGCTGCCCTGGGAATAACCCTCCCAAATGGAAAAAAACAGGCCTTGAATAACTTAAAATAGGCCAATATTTCTGGCCTTGTCACTGACAAAATTTGACTGCTTCTTCCTTTTCAGTTCATGGAAGTGCATTTCCCGTTATTGTCTCCCCCAGGTTTTCATGTCTAGGCCTATCATTCAGGCGGATCTCCACATCTAGTTACAGTGTACACAACGTGAAATGGCAACAGTGCATTGAGTCATGGCTGGTCATATGCTATGTCCTTGTGGTGTTCCTCGCTAGGACTGCCTGTCCCCACATCACAAACAGGACTGTTTGTGCTCTGCCAATCACTGTGAAGGCTAATTGTCGGCTGCTTTAAGAAACACATATGAAAAAGTGTCAGGGAACAAGCCTCATTGTGAGACTACTATTGAGAGGTGCCTGCCAATTACTTCTCTTGGGGAGAAAGACGGTTTCCCTGAATGTCTCCTAATTAATAATCTCAGTACACCTAATCCCAGAGTAGACACAAATGTGAAAACAAACTGAAATCTCCTGGCTCCCTCCCTACATCTCTGAATCCCGAGTGATTCATGGGATTGTTTTTGTTCAGTCAGATGTTGGGAAGGGGGGGCTCCTGGGCATCCTGTAGTCTCTTTGTCTGCTGTCTCTTGACTAAAGCAGCACAGCCATGTTGCTGCTGCCTGCCAGTCACCTCTCAAAGACTCCTCGGAGGCCGTGCCTTCCTTGAACGCGTCTGCAGGTCCCAAGCCGTGAAAAGGAACATGAATTCAGTCATAAGCAGTCACAGAGCACGCTTTTGCTCTTTTTATTTTATTGATTTATTTTTGGCCAAAGGCAGCAGCGTAGACTTCAGCCTTGCTGCTGGTGTTGTGTTCCCCAACCCCCACACTTAAAGAATGTTCAGCATACAGGTGACAAGGAGAGCAGTATCAGTGCACCCAGCTACTGCAAAACAGAATGGTAAAATAGGTTTCCATATTCAGAGCCTGAAGCAGGCGGCCTTAGAAATGCTTTTTGAATGACTTTTACTGCTCTCTCTGTCTCTTTTGACCTAATTGCAACAGTTGATTTGATTGAGGACATTGCAGTAATGTTCTTGCGGAGGAAATTGCTCAACTAAAGAATTTCAGAAATGCTTGTCATGTGCAATAAGAATGGCTGTGTGACATGTTTTCTTGCATGAACTTATCCCCACCACTTTAATGAAAGACCTGTGAGACACACATTTACTAATTTCTTTGTTTTTTGCTTTTTTTTTCTCCTCTTACATCCTAGAACTGGGCTGTTCTGTCTACCAGATATCACAACAAAGTTGGAGGAGTGTCCGATATCCGAATCGGCTTGTGAAATCCCAGAAGTTTTGAGCGAGGAGCCAGTTTCCAAACCTCCAAGCCAGGCTTCACACAGACCAAAGGATGAAAACACTCTTCCTGAAAGCAGCATACCTAGTGCACCTCTGGCCTGCCCTGTGCCCACACCAGTGCCAGCTGGACAGACTCCTTACCCTCCTTATTTTGAAGGAGCCCCCTTCCCTCAGCCCTTATGGGTGCGCCACAGCTACAGCCAATGGGTACCTCAGCCCCCACCGCGACCAATCAAGAGGAAGAAGAGGCGGAGTCGAGAGCCCGGCCGCATGACCATGAGCACTATCCGTTTGCGGCCGCGGCAGGTGCTGTGTGAAAAGTGTAAGAATACTCTGAATAGCGATGAGGACAGCAAAGATGGCATGAGCAACAGCAAGGCCTCCAGAAAAGAGAACGCACCACAGAGCGATGACGATGTCAAAGATGCCCCCTCTAAGGTGGCAAGGAAAGATGATGTGGTTGCAACCAAGGACACTAAGAGACGAGAAAACAGCACTGGCTTTGACAGCAAACGCCTCAGGAAGGACAAGAGGGGGGAGTCGGAGGGGGAGAAGTTCCCTGGAGGTGATGTGATCCCCCACAGTCCTGTCATAAAAATCTCATACAGCACTCCACAGGGCAAAGGGGAGGTCATGAAGATCCCCTCGCGAGTCCACGGCTCAGTCAAGCCATTCTGTCCTAAACAGCTAGTGCAGAACGGCTTGGGAGAAAATGGCAAAACGCCTTCCAATCCCACCAAGGAGCAGCGTCACATCTTAGATGCCACAAGGTCTGGCCTCACCGTGTCCATTCCCAAACTCAAACTGACCAGGCCTTTCACCACCGTGGGTCAGGACTTGCCTTCCCCAAAGATCCGCTTGAGGCCACCTCCGAGGGAGGGCGAGGAGAGCGTGGAGAGCGTGGTGGAGTACGAGGCAGAGCTTGTAGGAGGCGCCAGAAGACGAAGCCCCAGGGTGCCTGGACCCTGCCTCCCCCACTCTGAGGACTCAGGGGAGGGCAAGAACTCTCTGGAGTTGTGGTCGGGGAGTTCAGGAGAGGAGGCCGAACGGGGCCACAGCGATCTCACCCTGCTCATCAACTTCCGTAAACGTAAAGCGGATTCCTCTAGTCTATCGGTGTGCAGCAGCGACAGTCTAGATGAATCCAAGTCCTTCAGCTCTGATGGCACCTCACCAGAGCTGTGCGACCTGGCGCCCGGCGAGGACATCTCCGTAACCTCATCTTCTGTACCCTCACGGGATGAATGCAAGACAGTGCCGCCTCTCACGGTGCGACTGCACACGCGCAGCATGACCAAGTGTGTAACGGAAGAGGGTCACGCTGTGGCGGTGGGCGACATCGTGTGGGGGAAGATCCACGGCTTCCCCTGGTGGCCCGCACGGGTCCTCAGCATCAGCGGCAGTCGCAAACAGGAGACGGCCAGCTGTGAGGCCCAGTGGCCCGAGGCAAAGGTGGCGTGGTTCGGCTCGCCCACCACCTCCCAGCTCTCCGTTGCCAAACTGTCGCCCTTCAGAGAGCTCTTCAGGTCCCGCTTCAACCGCAAGAAGAAAGGGATGTACCGGAGAGCCATCCTGGAGGCGGCCAAGGCTGTAGGCCACATGAGCCCCGAAATCACATCGCTGCTTTCCCACTGCGAAACGTAGGTCAGTCCACCACAGTCAGACCCGGGTGGTTTTACCATACCCACCATTACAGTTTGTTAAATGTCCCTGTGCTGTCGTAGGTCTTAAATTGGATTGGACATAGACAACAAACGTGAAACAAATGTGCTTGCAAAACCCTGTGTTTAAACATCTGATCTGACTGTATGCTCACGGTAAATTTTGGGGGAATGTGAGATTACCGCAGGCGATTATACACCAAGATGCTTATCTTTAGAACAACCTATAAGTCCCTAATTTAAATTTAGGGTTCTGCTAGACTTGCGTTATGAAGCACTAAACTTTATCTTGGCTTTTTCCTTTCAAGTTGAAAACTGCTGTGTATTCAAAGTAACGAAACATTAAAATCGCCTAATGAAGGGAAGATTTGGACTGCTGACTGTTCACAGTAATAGCTTTTTATGACCCGCTCAGCAAATTCAGACACGACACCCAACAAACGGGCATAATGAAAGCAATAACCAGTTATGAGTCCAATGCAAGTTCATAAAATGTAGTTTTGTCTTGAACCACTCAACACAAAGCTACACCACGGTGGATTTGTATGCCATGCCAAGCTTGTTCCCCTGGTTTCTTGGTGTGTTGACCCGGGGTAGCCAAGCAGCAGGCCCTTAACACACACTCAAAGGTTAAATATTGTCTCTGAGTGATATCAGGAACAGACAGGCAGCTCCCACCCGTCTTGTTTACTCTGGTATGAGCTCAGTCGCCCAGCAGAGGTAGGCAGCGCACCCAAGAATCTACACAGTAAGGGGTTAAGCCTATATTTGGTGCTTTTTCCAGAGCTCATAAAGGAAACATTTTTTTCCTGCTGTGTCAACTGCATAGAGGTTTCAACAGGCAGTAAAGTAGCTGACATGCACATTGTCGCTCAAGTGTACCCTCTGGAACTGCTAAGTTTAATTCACAGCACTCCCTAATCTGCCGATGAGTAACATGACTTATTAAGAGCTGTGTCATTCCCAGCGCTCAATCTGCTGCACTCACAGTTATAAAATCTCTACTTGGGAAATATGACATGCCCTGTTTGCTCATTCTCTTTAATTTGTGTTTTCTCTTATCCCCCTCTCTCTCTTTCTCTTTCTTCTCTCTCTCTGCGCAGAGGCTGAGGACTGAAGAGAGGTCTCCGAGGTTTTTCTGAACTCTCAGACTCTGTCATCAAGACCCAGGAGGGAGTACGTGCGGTTGCCACGGCTACTATTTATATGCCGCTTTTTTTTCTCTCCTTTTTT
>OMLF01021421.1:0-14857 GCA_900302615.1 Holocentrus rufus | reverse complement strand
GGGGGGGGTGAAAAAAATAAACAGGGAAAAAAAAAAAAAAGAAACATGTTGGCAGTGAAAACACTTGTCCCCTGCTGGTAGATATTCATGCACAGTGTATATTTACACAGAGGCTTTGCAGTTGTGTCACAAATCTCCTAGCAACACTGGCTAGTGCCGTCACAGAGGCCCCGTTTGGCTGCACGCAAACGACAGTTAAATGTGTAACAATCGGATGAGGAGGAGACAGACGCTATGATTTGCTGGCGTGCACGTGACATCATCAACAGCACGGAATCTCTGTTGAATTCGGTTCAGATGGCGAAATAATGTCTATAAACGATAAGAACTAAAAGCTGTTGTTGCTAAGCGCTTAGGACCTCCAATATGGCCGCCGGAGGCTGTGTTACATCACCTGAAAGCCTCCCCTGCTTCTGAATCAAAAGCGTTTCGTATTTTTGGTCGCTTGTCGCGGCCTTGGCATACTTGACTCTCTCTGCGAGCTGTCGGCAGGCTGTAAAAATGGCAAGCTGAAATATTTTTGTAACGCGAACAGATGGCAAAGATAGACCGGTGGCCCCGGGTGACCCGTGCATGTCCCCGAAGATGGAAGGGGAAGTATGTCTGGCGCGTGTTGTGATGTCTGTCCCGCATTTCTGAAGCGTGCAACAGTTGGCGCCGATTTCACAGATGAGTTAAAAGCTAAATCAGCAACAGTTAGGTCCAATCCAGGACAAATGGAGCCCAGTATATTGACCAGGATTGGATGGGACATAATCAAATATAGATATTAAATAGGGTAATAAGTGACCCTTTACTATAATCAACACTTATGCCGTATAACCAAAATCCCAAATGATATCTAGTCTCGTAATCCCAATTTTGATATATTTTCTACCCTAATATTGACACAATTCAAGTAATAATTCTAAATTTTCCTCTGTATTTCACACTGCAATCCAGTATGAAGCTGTTGCTGGGATTTCGCCGATCACGTGACCCCCTTTTCAGCTTCACATTCGCTGTCAGACACCCAGAGGAACCACAGTCGTCTGCCGCGGAAACTTCAGCGGCAGTGAAGCACCTTTAGGGAGGCGAGGCGGTGACTCATCTCCCGCCCCGTCCAGGGATTCGGACGGGCAGCAATAATCATTTAGAGTATACAGTAATCTGATGATGTAATTTGGTGCCCACAGTAATAGCTCTTATAATCATTCACACTGTGTCCCCTCATTTTTATCGGCCCTAAGCTCTGTGTCAATAAAGTGACACTGCAGTCGTGAGGAATGCATACTCGTCTGTTTTTCCTTTTAGTCTGGCCATCCAATCTATTTTACATTTATGCATATTTAATCTGCATAATCAACCGCCAACGTCCTAATCCTCTTATTAAGTATTTATTAAGGGGATTCACTGATAATTGAGTTCGTGACAGCAAAAGTATTCGATGTCAATTAGTAATGTTTCAACATCAGCTTCTAAAACAATGGTGTATGTTTTTGTAATTGCATTTGCGCCAGGAACATTTATATAAATTGTCCAAGTTCATAATTTCTCTTTGCATTCTTGTAACGGCCTACTGTCAATTTGGATAGAGAGGAAGAGATGGAGTAAACACAGAATGTGGATCACATTGCAAGACGGTCCCATGATAATTAAATGATGCCAGTATAGCAGGCAGCCATCTTCATGTGATTAATTAATTATTATGGAATTAGTGCCTCTCATAGCGAGTGCATATTGCACAGATGCTTACAGCAGTTTGGTGCAGCAGACGGGTCGGCTTTATAGAATGAGGCCTTAAACCAAAGGTTGCCAGTTTAAATCCCTGGATTCATTAGTTAAAGGTGCAGTATGCAGTTTTATCTGACCACTAGATGCTATCAGGTATCGGCTGTAACTAGTTTGTATGTAAACTCTTCACACAGGTTACTCCTCCGTCCTTCTCAATCTCTCTCCCTTCAAAAGTATATACATCATAGCAGTATGGAGGCCAGCATAGGACAAATTTCGCTAAGCTCTGTGCCTGCAGGCGAAAACCTAAGCGAAACCAACCACTGAAAGGAGCTGTGGATTAGTGATTGATCCATGTTTTGTTACATTTCTTATGTTCTCTTTTATGACTGAGGACGTGGCCTTCTCAGCCTGGGTTGTTATGATCGCTCGCTGCATGGATTCTTCCATTGGGAATTTTTTATTTTTTAGAACAGGAGGGGGAGAGCGCTTCTTTTAAACAGTAGAGGAAGCAGCAGGAGGAGCTTGAGTCCGGCCAGATTTTAGCAAGAAAGAGGAGGTGTAGTGATATCGCTTTATATTATTACGTTTCAAGAAAACATATTAATTTCAGGATAGTTAATTTGTTCTGAAATCACGTCCTCCAGGTTTAAGTCTGGACAGGAAAATTAAGTATCTCCCTGGAGCAAGGCGCCTAACCCCGAGCTGCTCCAGCAGACCCGAAGCAGAAGAGTGTGTTTGCTCTGGAGCATGAGTGTGTGTCGCTATATAAACATGTGGCAGCACGGCGCTGATAACGTGTGTATGTGGTGAGCAAACCGCACCTTCCCTGATAAAATAAGGTTAAAAAAGGACAACCAGGACATTTCTCAATATCCTTATTGGCTTTATCTCCAAAATGTTGTGCGGTTAATTATCAGAGCGCGTGTTGTGGGAGTCACAGCGGGAAGAAGGGCCAACGCTGTACGTTTGGCTGCTATCAGCAACGCCGTCAGTCGGCCATTTATCTCTGTCACTTCCAACATATCAATTTACCCTAGCTTGAAGGTCAATTAGTGTGTGTGTGTGTGTGTGTGCGCGATCATGTGCTTGCCTGTCCACCCATGACCTGAATCGAAACAATCGAGTGAACCACTTCAGCCGCCTGAGTCATTTTCAGGTTTTTGGTGCGGCTTTTTAAATCGAGGCTCACAGACTGACATGAACAAGGTGAACCGCTGCCTTTTGTGCAGCCGTATAACGACTGGAGGAAATTATCGATTCACATTATGCTGGGATTCATTCCTACACATATTGAGTGAGTAAACTGAAAGCCTATCTACGCAAAAAAATCACAGAAGTAGAGAAAATTTGAATTTTATGTAAACAAAGAATGGGGGCACACACTTGTACGTTATGAACCGAGCCAAGTGTTTGGTGTACATTATTACAGAATACGATCGACCTGAGAATATAATAGAAGTACTGACGCAGTGATATTTTTTGAGGACGCAATCATCTGAAACAACGAACAATGAGCCTCACTCGAAACGGGAGTTTTCTTTGGAAATGGACAGCGACAGACAGAGACCGGGCGTCTGAGTGGAGGTGAGGTCATGATAGAGGGAATAATAGGCGGCGCTGAAAATGAAAAGAAAACAGGTCGAGGGGGTTGAGTGATGGACAACAGAGGGCCGGAGGAGACGAGGGGGAGAGAAAACAGGCTTTTCTGAGCGCTTCTTTTTTCGGAGAGCCAAGGTGATCTATGCCCGCCCGGCGCCGTGGGAAGCACAGGAGCTTTCGGGGCGGGGGGTGGAGGGAGCAAAGGGTTGGCGCGGAGAGGAAACAAGGGGCGCTTTGGCACCTCTCGAGGTCTCCATGGCGGCTGGTGTTGTGCTCGCTTTCGGTCCAGACATTTGTCTCTCATTTTTCTCTCTCATTTTCTGTTCTCTTTCTGTGTTTGCCCAAGAGGCCTAGGCAACAGACCTCCCAAAAGATAGAGAGATAGAACATAGAAAGAGTGAGGCTTGTGTCTTGGTGACAAACTGCAAAAGGAAAAACCCACCTTAAAACCCTTGAACATTGGTAATGCTATCAGGGATGTACCTTGAGATTCTGGGTCCATTTTTTTTTTTTGCGATAGTGTATTTTTCTCGTTCCCATGGACTGGCCAGATGCAGACAGTGTGACGTCACGAGTTTTCCAGCAAAGCTGCACTGGAGTATAATAGGAAAATTTTCCACAATCTAAAAATGTCAGGTTTTGGTGTCAGTCCCACAGAATAAAAGAGAAAGGTCTTATTTCCAGACTCAACATTTTGCACCGATTTTCAACAATCATGCACAGAGAGGTTCATCATAAAAGAGACACAGATACCGATTTCCCCACAGACAGTAGCCTCAGTCAACCTGAATGCAATGCAGCCATGAGACATGCAGCCTTTTAAACCAGGAAAAGACAACAAATGCCCTATCATGATATTACAATATCCAAAATCCCAGACATTATTAAGCATTATATCATGATTTCAGTATAATATAAATACATTGCCTAATGCCTGGCCAAAAGGCATTCTGGGAAATGTAGAAATTACAAACTTGAGCCAAAGTAGATGAGGTAAGTTTAAGGAAAATGGATACAGCAAAGAAGTAAATTACAGTTCCTGTCACATAACTCCTAGAATGCACTGAGCATCACAGACTGATGATAAGTGTAAGTGTCTAAGGGGGGATTTATCCTTAAATAAATGATTACTCATAAAAACAATAACTCTTATCAGGTCTTATCATTTTTTAAGGGCTCATGCGGTCACATTTGCTGTGCTTGAAAGGTTTATTGATAAAAACTGCCTCATTATGTAAGCTGACCAGATGAAACCTTATTGATCCCCATGTGGAGATTGGGTCGCTGCAGCATCCTGTCCTGAGACAGGACAGTAATAGGATAGGAAGTATGAGAGAGAGTGTTAATTACTTTAATGCATGGGTTTATATCTTGATCTTATTTTACTTCAATAAGAATGACCAGATATGACATTTAATACAATTAGATGTTATGATGTCATATTGTCATATTGCTATAACCAAATTTGATTGTTTCTACAGATTGACATTTTACAGCAATCAACTTATAGCTAATTGTAAGTGAATGTGAATCTTATTCTTGTACCCAGCTTTATGAGGCTTTTTACATGCAGGAGCAGCCATCATGGAAGTCCTACTTCATGCTTTAATCCTATCCATCCTGCATTAACATCACACTGTCACAAAAACTGAATTTTCAACACGATTTTGACTTCGGAGAAAGATTGAGATCAATACTGCATTTCCTCAGTGTACTTTCACCAAATGTGTTGTGCAAACTGAAATTCCATTTCAGTGTCATTTCCATTGGGTGTAAATGTTCTGATTGAGGTAGTTGCTGCAATAGAAGAACAAGAAGAAGAGGAAGAAAAAAGAGGAAGAGGATTGGAATTGCTCTTGATAGTCGACCGAAGCAGTCAGTTCAAAATTCAGCCAAGTCAAACAGCTTATTTACTGTGTTGTCCCGTTCTGTTATCAATATTCACTCTCTACCATCATTGGACTCTTCTGGAAGGTGGGGTCTGTCTGCGAGGCCCAATCTTTTCCATTAATTTTTTCCTAACGAGGTTATTGTGGGAGTTTTGCCTCATTCTCACAGAGATTCCAAATGTTGGGCGGTGTTGTTCCCATTTTTAGTTTGGTAATGTGGGCGTTGTGAAGCCCTTTGAGACTGTAGCAGTTATTAAGGGCTTTACAAATAAACTTGACATGACTTGAACAGCTGAACATTTGGCATCAGCATCAAACCATCCAGCATGTCTTGAGCTGAAATCCGGTCCTCCTCAACTGATAGACAAACTGGTGCCAAAATGTAGAACTGTTTCAATTATAGTTCCGTTTTAAATGCCCTACAAAAGAGTAACCACATGGATCAGCTAAGGACATCTTGGAAGGTTCCTGACATCATCACTGCATGTTTTATTCACCTTTTTTTCATCATTTATTATATACAATATGTCATCATGCAGAAACGGCAAACTAGTCCAAGGCTGCAAGTCAATATTCAACATTTGCACAAAGGAAGAAATACACCACAAAGGTCTTTTACATTTCTATTTGCCTCTTTTTCTGAGTTTACGAAGACGTTGAGAAACACTTTGCCTCAAAAAAACCCAGTTCATGCTTTTTTTTTATTACTAAGACAGCCAAGAAACACATTCTTAAGCCTGTCTCCATTGCAGCCTAATTTAAAAACAGGCATTTCTTGAGATACTGATCGTTCCAAAAACTCCCTGATTAGTCGACCATGGAAATTTGGACTAAAACACTCAAGTCACGTATGGTGACACAATGCTTTGGCTTGATTTTGCTGGTGTTTTTTTTAGGTAAAAACACAGTATTAATATCAAAAACAAATTTCTGGTATCATGACGACACTAATCAATGCTCTTCCTTGAAAGTCAATCTTTCAGAAAGGGGACTGAGCACAAGTAGTATAAGTTCAGCAAACATGACGTCAAATGCCGGACTTCCTCAACTTCTGCTCATCTCTGCTGTGTATCACATTTTCAAAGTGCTGAATTTTTCAAACAATTCAGCTGCAGTAGACAGTTTTTTTTTCTGCAGACCACAGCCAGGGCCATCTATCACTGTTTTAAAAGCACTCGTGACGTCGTGGTGCCCAGGTGTGACAGCTGCAAAATGCCGGAGCCTGGGATGATTTGCTTGAGGATAGAGAGCAGACACGGCCCTGCGAGCGTTTATGTCCTCAACACCTGGGTCCTTTATGTTCTTTGGGAAATTGAGTGTGTGGATGCGTGCACAGTGTGTATGTGTTTGGGTGCTTGTCTAATCATGAAGAGAGTGAGTTTGTGTGCTGGAGACGATTGAATGCTCACACTTTTAACTGCTGTCAGGTGAAGCCTCCAGTGAGTCACTGTTTTCCCGTAATTGAGAAAACTGCCTGAGTTTCTCACTGAGCACAATGTATTTTTCAAAGTATCCAGTGTGCTCTGATGATGGTTTATAAACTCAGTGATAACTGGCCTCAGACGTCAGACATACCTTTTGTTTAAACATGAACTCCATGGGGAAAATACTGTATATGAGATTTCACATAACCATCCCTGTTGTAGTCTGATTTAAAGGTGCACTATCCAAAACTAAGGGTTGACTGAAGCGAGGACTGTTCAGACACCCATTATATGAAATGGAAGCAATGGGAGCAATTTTTTAAATCAAAATTGGCTCTGCTCACTTCACTTGCAGACACACTGAAAGCACTGGCTGGTATTTATTGTTTTGTGCCACCCCTCCTTTCCCTGGATCGCTTCACCTTCTATTAGGACTAGGTACTAGGAGGAGGGAGAATCACTGCAACTCTGGTCATGTATGATGGGTCGTCACAGATGACTAACCTGTTTTTTAAAGAGTAACTCAACAGACATAAGGCAGAAAACGTTCAAGCATGTTTCACTTCCAGCCTCGCCCAATCAGTGATGTGGCAGCAGGTATTTCTAGCAGCTGTCAATGACAAAGTACCTGCGGCTACGTCGCTCATTAGGAGTGGCCAGAAGTGGTGTTGAGTCATTCTTAAAAATGACTCTGCTTTATATCAAATTATGGAAAAAATGTGTGAAAATCTTTCTTTTTATATATAAAAATGTCATAAATTCTTTTGAGGGAAGTAGGAAAACTACATTTATTTTTAAATCTGGAAATATCAAAAATGCTGACAGTCACTAACTCCAACCTCAAGGCGTGCCCGGCTAGTTTATTAGTGCCCACCAAACCGTGATGAATGAATGAAATGTTGACAAAACTGGTCAAATAAGGCATTAAATTATATATCCACAGCTAACTGCAGCTAGCTAAACCTAGCTAGGCTTCAAGAAATGGTTTCCAATCGGACCTATTTATGCAATTGGAACATGGATACAAATGTGGGCAAATGACTGAATGTCCACCTTATCTTTTATCAGCTTCAGGCGTGCAAAATGCAGGCGGGTAGATGAAAGCATTTGGAAATTGTGGGAGCCGCATCTTGTTTTGACAACATCACTTCTCAGGCCTATGAAATATAATCTGTATCTATATTTGACCTCAAAGGCCTTGTTGCTTATCAAATTCTCATCTTGCACAGCCTTGAACAGCTTGATGTCAACACCCTCCCATCTTCAAGCAGCTTCGCGCTTGTCCAGAACGCCATGGGTTTTAACCTTTTAGCATTTCAACCTTTAGCCTACATTCACGATATAGGTGACCTTAATGCTCAGTGCCCTAGTTTTGCATGTTTGTTTGTGTGTGTGTGTGTGTGTGTGTGTGTGCGTGTGTGTGTCTGGGTGCATCTCTTTGTTCAGCGCTGCACACATTGGCAGCAGGGAAACAGAGAGTCCAAATGAAAGAAGGCAGCCTCTGCCAGCACAGTTGCTCACCCATTTTTTCCCTTTCACTTGTGCAGGCAAAGAGTGAGGAGAGAGAGAGAGAGAGAGAGATGATGATGATGATGATGTGTGGATGGAAAGAGAGAGGGGAAGAAGGAGAGCTGTGAGAGAACTGAGAATGAGAGAGAAAGAAAGAACTGAAAATAAAAAGAGGAAGAGGGCAGAAACCGTTGGAGACAGAGGGAGATAAAGTTTGAATGTGTGACAGCAGCTTGTTGCAACACCACTTGGTACAACACTGAAGCCGTGAAACATGCAAACACGCAGAAAAGCACACACAGTAATCTAGTGGTACATTAGAGGAGTATACTAATGCCATTTAAAGCTAAAGCCTATTTACTTCTGTCTGCATCCAGTCCATTCCGATTTTCAAGTCTGTGGAAGATGTTTTTCATAGTGTACACGGATGAATGGCAGCAAATGGCTTCTTTGGAAGGGAGCAAATGAGCCTTGCTAGTTCCCACTATGCTGACAGGAACAAATTTATCATAGTTATTCACAGCTTTAGACTGCTACAACCAGTGTCTCAACCAATGTCTGTGAATGGTGACATACATGTATTTTTTTCCTTAATTGTAGTGGTGTTGCTATTGAGGTGAAGAGCTAAAGCTGTGAACTCCCATCTCAGAAAAATATAGAGCACTTGAGTCTTTAATTACAGGTTTTAACATCCAGACCATTGTAGATCCATGAATATTCTCTGCCTCGATCACAGTTGTTAACAGACGTTCCATGATGTAGTGGCTCTCTTTTGCCTCTAGGTGGTGCAAAGTGGCTGTAATTGGACATTTTTTCTGCAGGGGTTTTCAGGCTAATAATGACATGGCAACAAATGAACCTAGCAGGAACCATGTCAGTGGGTGGATTTTTAAAGAGCTAATTTAATCAGCAAGACGAAAATGATGTTTATTGTTTATTTAAAGCTGCTTTCAAGGCAAAGTCGGATGGATTTTGCTAAATTTTGCGTCAAGCTACGGAATGGTGATAAGAAATTTTTCCACCTCAGTAAAACATTTTGATAGCAATTCTTGTTGTCATTTATATGTGCGGACCTGTTTTTAGTTCCCTTTCCACATATAGACTACTGCTGACCACTCTCTATGTGTCCATTTGGATTTAAATTGTTGCGGCACCCCTGGGATCTAATGACTGCATATTTAAAAAATAAATAAATAAAAATAGTACATGGCTAGTTTGGATCAGGTCAGTCCAATTCCGGGTTCCTCTCAGGTCCAGGCATGAAGACCTCTAGCACTGTGCAGTTAAGTAGCAAAAATAATCGTTGGTAAATTGCCATGGTACAAGCAGGATAATCCACTCTGAGTTTTGCATTATAGGATTTTAATGCGCTCCATAAGGTTTTAGTGTTTAGTTTGTCAACAAACATGTGTTCCAGTTCTTTTCCTCATTTTTCTTGTTGCACTAGTGGAATATTTTCCATTCAAAAGCTGCAATATATTTTTTTTCATTTATTTAGTTAAATATAAAATGTTATACGAGCACAAGGTACTGGAGTAATACTGGGAATCGGAGATTCCAAGACATCAAAAAATGTACAAAAATGTTTTGTCTTATTGGATGTGCTTCTTTCTTTACATCCTTGTGTGTGTGTAGCCCAGCCAAACCACTGTCAGCCACATTCTTAACATGTAACAACGTGTGACGAATGCGATGCACAGATTTCACAGTGGGTCCTGGCACAAGTATATTTTTGTAACGCTCAATGCATTTGGATGGGCGATTGAAAATACATATTTAGAATTTGTTATGTGACTCAAAACTCACAGTTCTTATCAAATCTCTGGTTTTTGCAACTTCGGGACAGTCCTAATTTGGAACTGGTTATTAAGTCTGTGCAGACAAATCAGGTGTAATTTGCACAAACATCAAGTTAAAGATGCTTCTTCTGTCTTATTAAATGCTGAATTGCATTGCTGCTGGATAAGTTATGACACAGCCTTTGGTCCTGTTGAATTTTCTCCAAGCTCCAAAGATACTCAGCTTGTGTCTGTCCACTCACAAGCCGCCTCACGCAAATGTCAGCGAAATCGAAATGTAAAATGATAGCAGGAAAGACCCAAGTGCCATTATTTTTTTACAAACAATAGCCTCAGTGTGTCGTGCTTTCATTTGGTCCACTTGGGAACGCTCTTGGCCTTCATTCCCTGTGAATCATCCCCTTCCCGCGGAGGGCAGCCGGGTCAGCCGCACGTCAAAAAGCAGCGGGGCGGGGAATGATGAAACGCTGACAGGAGGCAGCGCACAGGAGCTATAGAATGAACAGGGGTCATAGAAGTCCTGAGAACGTGATGGGAAAATGGGCTTTTCGATGCCAAATCAAACTTGAGAGAATATTTCATCCAAGTGTTCAATATCGTGTTTGGTCACTGGCGGCATAATCATCCAAATCACAAAAGACCTGTCCGTGTTTGAGTTCCAGGGGATAGTTGCTAGCTAAATTAAGATTCAAATTGACAAAATATTCAACATATTGCGACATATTGCAAATGCAAAATAAAAAAAAACAACGTGAGAGATACTGGATATGAAAACACTGATATCTGATACAAAAAAAAAGCATATTGGCAAACCGATCAGTCTAGTCCTAATTATCATTATCAATAATCCTATGTATAATCACCACTCAAGAAAGCCGTCGCTTCGATTTTATTCTCTCTCTGTAATCAGAGAAACACCAGCTGTGGTGACAGGAAGGACTGATGAAAACAGGACGTGACATGTGGAACGACTCGGCCTGCAAACAGCGGACGAGTCAAACGCCATCGCTCTGCACGATTCTGAACGCACATCATGCAGGCTTGATCCGAGACGTGGAGCGATCCCGGGACATGGCGCCTCGCTTGGTGCAACAAATGAACTGAACAAGTGTTGTCTGGCGTCAGAAACGTGCAAGTTAGGGAAATGACAGGCCAATGAGAAGCGAGCTTTTTTTTTTTTCGTTCTTTTTCAGCTCGCACCAGATTCGTCCCCTCAGTCTGAATCTCTCTCCATCTTCATAGAACGAATGTCACTCCTCTCCCTCTCTCTCTCGCTCTCTCTCTCTCTCTCCATGGTGACAGACGGTGCCTCCTGTGCAGTTTAACAGTTATTACACGCTCTGAAACACACCGACTCAGAGGGGGAGAGAGAGAGAGATGAAGAAAGATGGATGATGGAGGGACTTAGGCCGATTAGGATGTTGCGTTCGTGGAGGAGAAGGAGAGAGAGAGAGAGAGAGAGAGAGAGAGAGAGAGAGGCTGCTGTAGAGATTAAGTATAATGGGTGAGGTGCCGTGCGTGAGACCCATATCAATGCTGGTTAATGCATGATGTGGTCATGTGACAACGTTTTCCACCAGCTTGCAAGCTTTGGCAGCAGATATCATCACCACTCACTGACTTCACCTCCATATTTGATATATCCACTTGATAATTTGCTATAATCGATAAATGATAATATCGTACAATTTTTCATTTGATCTCATCTGATATGATTTCTAGGTCTGTCCTCTGAAAGTCGATGAGTGGAATCATCTAAACATAAACCCCCCTGAGTTTTAAGTCGAGCATTTCTTTTCTGTTTCTTATTTCTTTGTTTCAGTCAGTGTCCACTGCAGAACCACAATAAAAAAAAAGATCAAATGTAGCCCAGAATCTGCCAAGACACAATCAATGAAAATTGCATTAAACGGCTGAATCTCATTCGACGGAGGAAATTCTTCAGCCAGAACGATTCCTCATGTTTTTTGTGCAGCACTGAGCTTCATATTCACATTCAGTAAATAGAAAACCTGTGAATCTCTGACTGAACACAGAAACAAAGATTCAGTTCAATTCACAATTGATGGATGATTTGATTTTTGTTTTTTGGATTGATTCAGTTGAATTTGAGTTTGTAAACCATGATTCAAGTAAATGAGTTCATTCACTGCTTTCAGACAAAATTGTTAATACATTAATGTAATTCTATGATGTAATTATTTTTGGTTGATCTCATTTTTTATAAATTCAAAGAAAAATCATGAAGCACTGGAAATCGAACAAGATGTTCCTTGAAATTGTAAACAACAACAGTAAAGTGGGAACTTTTCAATGTCCCAGGGACCCAGTTTTAGATTTATGATTAATGTAATTTATATTTTACACCACGGAATTTAAAAAAAAAACATGTCTCCCAAAACAATATACTGCACCTTTAAATTAACATGTCATAATGTAAGACTAATATTTTTCTTCTGGAATGTGTAAAAAATCATGCTTTATAGACAAAAAAAAGGTTTCAGTTCATAAAATTCTGTTACATCATCACAATGTTGATCTTTCTTCTCTCACTAGTTGAGTCAATTCAGATCATTTCGTAGAGATTCAGGCCCAAGTCAGAGCGATTCATTTTATTTATTTCTTTTAGCTGACTGATGCAGTTTAATTTTGGCAGAATTTCTAATTGATGCATTGATGCAATAAATGAATCATTACACCCCTAATGAAGAATGCAATATCAGACTGATGTTGCATTTGAAAATGGGGACTTTTAATGAATATGTTGGTAAATCAGGAGTTTGCAATTCTAAGGCTTTAACTAACTTCTCCCACATAGAAATCACATCAAAATTGAGCAATCGGCATATTAATGATTTTTGAATGTTACTTTGGTGTCGTATGGTGGTGTATTTATGGAGAATTTTTTTTTCCAATATAAAAAAATAGATAAAAATAAAGTACATAGGCAGCTGGTGTGTAATATCTTGAATGCTCAGGCTCTCAGAACTGCATTCAACCCAGATAAAGCCTCATAATTCCAGGCTGACTAAATATAAATATTTTTCCAAAACTGTCATGTGTGATTGTGCAACACTTGATAAGCATTAGCATTAGCATAGTTTATCCATTTTTTTTTTAATCATCACTTCGACCCAACCCTACCAAAAGTGTTATTCTCCTTCCATCCTGTTACATTTGCAGTTTCCACAAAACAAACTCTTTCAGTTCTGTCTGCAAAGCGCCTAAACGTAACCGCGCAGCACTTTCTTAAGCGCGCTTCAGAAATGTGAAAACCACTCGTGCACAGCCCTGCCAGTTTGAGGTTATCCACATGTGACCCGCAGCGCCCTTTTCATCCTCTGCCATCCTGCTTGTTGCTGTAGCTCTGCTGCTATTTCAGTCGTGATGGATCTGATTTGAGCAAGTGAAATGAATATATATGCATACGTCAGTTCGTAAGCATCTGGTGGGCGCACGCGTGGGTGCACAGTGCAAGTGCATACATACATGTGTGTGTGTGTGTGTGCATCGGTGTCAGCGCTATATGTGTCAGCGCACATGTATACATTTGTGCATGTGTGACAGAGCTCAGTGCTGAGGGCATATTAACTGCAGTGTGGGCACCAAAGTCCTTGGCAAGGCCGCAGTCCAGAAACAGGCTTGATAAGCCCATGGGGGTGGGGGGGTGAGGAGGAGAGAGTCATGGGATTAAGCTACTGTTTCTTATTGCTATTATTGTCACCATTTGTAGTCATGTCTGTCATATTCTCTTTGTCAAAGATCCTGAAGAAGAATCCATACAGGACCCTCACAGCCACACAAGCAGCATGAGCAAGTACAATAGTCCATTTAACCAGAATGCATGAGCTTTTAACAATTATAAATATGACTTGGAAACTGGGGAAAGAGTGTTGGGGTTCACTCCCCAAGTCTGCAGGGGCAACTTGTCCCAATGGAATAAACAATTTAACAAAAGCAACACGAGGGAAATAACAAAGTTGTCAGTTGGAAACCAATGAATGATTATACTGTGATACACCTGCTCAATGTGCAAATTCAAAAATTCAAAAATGGCAGTTAGAGACTCAAAAAAAAAAAAAAAGAAGAGGGTGCATGTTTTTGTAATATATGTTCATTTATGTCCTCATATCCATATAAAAAGTGCCAAATTCAGATGTGTCATAGGCCATTTAACATGTATGTATGTGCCATATATGGAAATCCCCAATATGTATGAATATTACATTTGCATATATTTCATGTCAATACAGACAGATACTTGCCAAGTGCCTGGACGGAGGTTTTGTTTCCAGCCCTGTTTGTTTGTTTATCTGTTTGTTAGCAGCATATCTCAAAGAGTAATTAACCGATTTGGATTAAATCTGATGGACCGCTCTCTCTTGGCCCACAGATGAGTTGATTAGATTTTAGCGATAGTCCAGATCTGGGATTTCCGCCATTAGACAATTGTTATTTTAGCCATAACTAATATGCTGCATTCAGGGCCGGTGGGAAAGTCCGACATCCGGAGCTTCCAAGTCGGCCGCTGGACGGGGGACGCATTCAGACGCTGTTTTTTTCTCTCGCTAAATCGAACCCAGAAGACAAACAAACAAGCATAAGCGGTGGTGGGGGCCTTTAGCTTTGCAAGTTGGAGAATTAATCGGCCTTTGTGCTCCTCGGCGTGCCCTCGAGTTTGAATTTGACTTTGAGTGAAATGCAGAGAGCGAAAGAGATACAAGGAGGGAGGAATCGTGGAAAAGATGATGTGGAGGGGTGAGGGAGGAAGACGCTGAGGGCTAATAGATACAAATAGATATAGATGGAGGAGAGAGAGATGGTTGGATTGTGTGTGTGTGTGTGTGTGTGTGTGTGTGTGTGTGTGTGGGATGGGGGGTGTGGGTGTGTGTGACAGAGAGAGAGGGAGAGAGAGAGAGAT
>OMLF01021419.1:0-14918 GCA_900302615.1 Holocentrus rufus | reverse complement strand
GTGTGTGGGGGGGGGTGGGGGGGTGTGTGTGTGTGTGTGTGTGTGTGTGTGTGTGTTTGCTCTCCATTACAGCAGAACGACATGTATCACCAGTCACACGAGCAGCTGGCCAAACATTGGATATTATTACACACACACACACACACACACACACACACACACACACGACTGTAGATTCAGATTTAGCTGACAGTTTTATAGTACAAGCAGGCTGTGATTAATGTGGATTTTCCTATTTCTCTCTCTCTCTCTCTCTCTCTCTCTCTCTCTCTCTCTCTCTTCCTTCCTCTGTATTTCATTTCCTGTTCATCCCCTTCTCTCCTATTCATCCTTCCTTCTCTCCTTCCCTACTCTCCTCCCCTCTCTGCTCAGAGTGACTAACGACGCCCGTGAGGATGAGATGGAGGAGAACCTGGCCCACGTCGGCAGCATCATAGGGAACCTGAAGAGCATGGCGCGGGACATGGGCAACGAGATCGACACGCAGAACGTCCAGATTGACCGCATAGAGGGCAAGGTGGGCGAGCCTGAACGCATCGTGGCGCTGTGTCCCGATGCCCCTGAACGAAATCTCATTTTTCAACAATGCAATTCTGTTTAAATCAGAATTCCATCCAAAATCCAAACACAGGAGGAAGACAAGACAACTAATATTTTGATATTCAACACATAATCAAATGTGATAAAATTACTTAAAATACAAGTCACTTAAAAAAGTGTCATTTTAACACATCCATGTTTCTCTTTTCGACTGAATACATTTTGTGTTACTGACAAGACACAAATGCATGTGGTCTAAAAGACACAGATGTGTTATCATGACATCTGTTTTTAGAGTGTTTATATGGAGCTCATAATCTGAAAATTTAAGAGAGGTGACTCACTAGCAAGTTTGCCACCAGGTTTTCTGTGGGTCTTTCAAAAGTCTTGAAAAGGTCTTAAAATGGTCATTTTCAGAGACTGGTCTTGAAATTTGAATTTGGCGATCTCCCGGCCTCAGAAGAAGGCAGAAGGGCAGAGATCGCACTGAGCAGACAGGTGTTTTTTACCATGCGATTGGTCTCGAAATTGTTTATTTAGCTCTTGAAAAACTCTTGAATTTGATATCAGGAAATGGGTAGAAATCTTTTCGGTCAGGTCTGCATGCAGAATTAGATGCAAACATTGCAAAAAAACCCCAACAAAATCCCAATTCCTGCTAGACCCAAAAACGCACCACAATAAAGCTGATTTCAGCTCACTGGAAATGAATGGAGCTTGTGGAGCAAAATGATGCAGGGATGCAGTGGGTGTGTCCACGATGTCTCCATCATATGTCACCAAAAATCACCAGAAATCACCATGTGGCTTTCGTCTCAATTCAATTTAACTTTATTGTCAGTATACAGTTACGGACAATAAAACACCAATCCAGCTCAGTTTCAGATAGAGGATTTGAATTATCAGCCTTTCAGGAACAAACACAAACAGACTTTTTGTTTTTAGACCGGCTCACATTCCTACTGAGCCCCAGACATTTAAATGTGTCTGCACTTTCGCTCTCATCAGCGCAGGTTCTATTTACAGCCCAGTTTTAGACACAGCAATAGTAAATAAATAAATAAATAATTAGATGCATAAACAAGCTGTTCAAACAAAGCATGTACACCAGTAGTTTAAGTCCTACACGTCTGCTAAACTTCCACTTTAAACCCTGTGTTGCAGAGATTTAGCCTAGACGTCCATAGCCATTTGGACTGCATTTATGGTAAATGGACTGTATTTATATAGCGCTTTTCTAGTCTACCGACCACTCAAAGCGCTTTACAATGTACACTTCACATTCACCCATTCACACACACATTCACACACTGATGGCGGAGGCTGCCATGCAAGGCGCCAACCAGCTCATCAGAAGCAAGTAGGGGTTCAGTGTCTTGCCCAAGGACACTTCGGCGCGGTTCGTAGACGACCGCTCTACCTCCTGAGCCATGCCACCCCATTTAGCCTCTTTTAAACGTTTGATCAAAAATAAAAAAATTCTCACTGGGTGTGTATCTGAAAGTGTGTGACATGTGTTAGAGGGTTTCATCAGCCAGAGAGAAACAGCAGCAAAATGATCTGAGCAGCAGGAAGCCCCAAATCTCAGGGAAAAACATGAAAATCACGACAGCTGACAGAGAGCCAACAGACCTCATCACACACACACACACACACATACACACACACACACACCCACATAGAGAGAGTCAGTCTGTCTCTTTAACACGCTGTATTGTTTTTTTCTCTCTCCTCCTGCAGGCCATTCTCAACGTGTCACGGATCGACGCTGCCAACCAGAAAGCCAACAACCTCATGAAGCGATAGAGCGCCCTTCTTCTTCTTCTTCTTCTTCTGTTTTAACTGTTGTTTTTCTAACACATTCTAGGAGTTTCCATGATGTTGTATGCTGTGTGTCACTGTCGCCACCCTCACCCCACCCCCCTGCTTACATACTAGACTGAAAAGTAATCTCTGAAATACTCATAACCAGAATTACCTATGATTTTCCTATAATATTTCTTCAAGGAACTATAGTGTGTCTGTGATATTCAGTAGTAAATTCATGGCAACTTCATATTTCAACGCTTTACTCATCTCTTACTTTATCACTATAGCATTCCTGTAAAATTAATATAGGGGCTTTGGCTGTGACATTTCTATAATACCTCTCTACATTTTATTATTGCTTTTTTTTAAGTCATGATTTTACATTCTCACACTCCGTATCCATCCTCAAGGTGGCCTCTGAGGTCAGCGTGGGAGAAAATGTGCTCTAAGTAAGCCTTCGATTTGAGATTAGAGTAGATTAGATGAGACTTGAATGATCCCTGTGGGGAAACTGGGTCACTGCAGCAGCAGAGGGAAGCAAACACTGTAGGGCAAGAAAACACACAATTAGGAGGAGGATTGGGTGAAAATACAGCAAGCAATGTTCAAAAATTGGAATATGGGGAGGAGAAAACAGCAAAAGAGCGCCTTCGCTGTCAGGTCTGCAGGGTGTGCATGGTCTTCTGTTACACACATGGAAGAATAAATGTGTGCAGAACATGTGTATTAAAAATATACAAGCAGAATATTTATTACATCATGTTAACATCATGGCACAAATTACCCCCCCTCACTTTGAGTTGGCCCATATACTGGATTGCACAGCTGTGTGGTGGCGCCCTCTACCGGCAGACCTGGGTATTGCCCAAATGGAAGAAACACGTATTTGTCCTCAGAGGAAGAACTCTGGCGACACCAAGCGGACAAATGCGGAACATGCGCGTCTCTTTCTGCCTCCCCCTTTTTTTTCTCTCCATCTTCCCACTTCCTCCTCCCCATGCTGATATAAAATGGAGGTGAAATGACTTTGTTTTGTTTTCCCATCAAGTCAAAAGCAGAGCTAGTGAGAGTCTGATGTCAGCAAGGTATTATGTGTTGGCACTGCCAACAAATACACTGATTATGATCCTGGAATTGAAATGCACTTTATTTTGCGTTTTGTTTTAGTGTCTTTTAATGCCCAATTTTTTTTTTAATGCAAATTCACCTCCTAGCTGGAAGAACTGTGCTGGTTCTTTCAGCGTCACTGTGGCTGACAAAGCCTTCTTTAATATCTTCATTGCGATGAGGAGCCTTCAAAGAAAAGAGATCCTCTGTTGTATATTGGGAAATGCGCTATTCATAATACGTTAATCGAAGCTGATGACCTTTGTTGACCTAAATAGGCCGCCATGCTTGGCACATAGCAGATTTGAAACCAGGTGCTATTAGAGCGTGCTTATTACTGTTTGTTGCTGTCAAAACAATACATTGCATCAGAAATCTGAATTTTATGAATAATAAAGTGCATATGAAATATGAAGCGTGCGGCCTTGGAGTATTTAATGATGTCATGGGTGGTTGGGTATGTTTGTGAGGGGGACTGTGTGCGTGCTGGAGAGGTTCATCAACAGTTTTTGCTTATGAAATGCCAAAATTATGAGTTAATTGTGCAGAATTCGTGATTTTTTGGTGTTTGCTTATGTTTTTTGATGGGACTGTTTGGTGCACATGGTAACTGGGACATCTGGGGGCGCGCCGCAGGCTGATTCTGGAAAATGTTGCGCGTTCAAGGGAGGGGAAAAAAAAAATCTCGCGCTGCAGCGTCTGCGCAGTTCCATTCTTCTCGTCACTCCGAAGTTTCGGGAGAACCACGCAGGAAGGAGGGGAGAGAGAGGGAGAAAAAAACGTCATTTAAACTGGTAATTATTTCCACCGTATTCAGTTTTTCACACCGCACGTGGTGATATATGTTGGATAACGGGTTGTGAGAGTGTTGCCTTAGCGTCCAAACGTATCTCGACCGCATTAGCAGGGAGAAAACAGCGTAGCAGCGGAGCTAGCCGACATTTCGTCCTCTATCTCGGCCACCGACAGTCGCGTAGCAACCGCTGTATTCCGTGCAGCTACAGCGGTGCACAGACGCAGCCCGGCGGCTTCGACGCACAATTTGCTTCTGCAGAAAAACCCCGGTTCGGCTTCCGCTGTTTAATGGGATCAAATCCGTGTCGATATATGTGATATCACCGTTTTTACGAGGCGCTGGGCGGACCGACATGCTAACCGAGATGGCGGAATTCGTGGGCTGCTCCCCCAGCTCTTCGCGAGTCACTAGGCACGAGAGGCAGGGGCTGAGCTCAACAAAGACACCGGAAGCTCGCAGCTGATTGGCGCTGCCGGGCCACGTGGCTCTGGTAGACGTAAGGTTAATATAAATCAGGGATCTTCCCACTGTGAACCATGGAAGACCAAAATGATGCAGGTTTTCAGTACAATTAAACATTACAGCTATTTGTTCTGTATTATTTTCAGGTGTCATTAATTTTTCTTAGATTATCTCCTCCCTCTGCGGCTGCCGCCGCCGCCTTTCCCTTCTGGGATTATTGAAGTTTATTTAATCTAACAGAAGTTAATTAAATTAGACCTGAGTAAGTAATGAAATGAGCCATTGGAAGTAAAACCCTCAGCTTCTTGGCTCTCCATGACAGATAAATGTAGACGACTGATATAATGGAAAAATAACTAGCGAAATTATAGTACATTAGTATTAAATGGTTAATTGGTGTTTTGATTCTAGTTTACAGATACCAGGCATCTAATGAAAGCAGTTTCACAAGAAGTGTCCTGCAATCCTGCCCTTTTTGTCTTCATTTCCTGATTTCATGTGTCTCATCATTACAGTAGTTTAAATTCACTGATCTCCAGGGAGAAGCTGGGCCGTGGCAGCAAAGATGATGAGATGAGGTGAATGAGAATAGAGGAGGATAATAAGAAAAGAGGATATTAGGATAAGAAATAATTTAATCAAAAGGATATTTTGAACAGAAGATTCATATAGAATCATATATTTATAGTCAAAAGATAATTGATCTCCAGTTACTAGCACACACAAAGGCTTTGCACGCTTTCGTATATATTTTGCACTTCTGAATAGCATTAATTATGTTGTGGGAGGAAGTGGCAGTAGAGAACTGACATCAACTGGCTTTTGAAATAACAGCTAGACCATGTGACACTGGGCCTCAAACTCACCGCTCAGGTGGATCAGGGTGGATTTTTCTTTTCATCAGCCACAGTCACTGGGGAAGTTTTGAATTCACTATTTTAGCAGCCAGCAAGATGTTACAAAAAGAGTATGACTCTCAATGAGGATGAGTTGCCTGTAGACTAACTTACTTACCAGGTAAAGATCATGTTTGAGTTTATTTGGAGCCTCAAATCCTTGTTTCCAGTCTCCACTCTGCTTTACAGGCCCACAGGACGACACCGCCTGATTTAAACCCTCATAGCAGCAAGAAATAAAACCCCCAAATAACAGGGAGAAAAGGAAAGAAATCCTGGGAAGGACAACAGAAAGTGAGGGATGACACAGATGAAGTGAGACAATTATCAGATAAAATTAGCTAATTAGACCAAAAAGTTAAACACCTATCCGCATCTGGCTGGGATGAGCACCATATTTTGCTTTTTGTGAAATGTCCTGAAGGAGAATCTGTTTCTTCTCTCTGCTGCTGGGGCTCACCACATTTCACTGGCTTCTTTTTTTCTTTTTTTTTCTTTTTTTTCTTTTTTAACCAAAACCTGGAAAACTTAAAACTGCCAAAAATAATTTTTATTGGCCAACACACATAAAAACATGAATATGCCTGAACTCTACCGATTTCATTTTGTGCATAGAATCGGGTACTGGTTGTCAGATTAAAGCATGGGCAGTCGCTTATATAAAGGGTGAAGTTTGTGATTTGTCCCAAAGTAGAATTCAGGTTACAGGAGGGCATGTTGACCCCTGACCTCCTTGTGCAGAGGCAGGAGAGAGTTTCCCCTCAGCATCAGTGAGATATCACACTGCTGTGTTGCTTCTTGCCCAGTCTGCTGATCTAATTTTAGCTTCGTAAACATTAAGGAGAAAAGCTGCTGACACCTCATCTCACCCTCGTTTAAAGAAACTGAAATGGTGGCAATATTGTTGAGCATTAACACATAATGAGCTCTCATCCTGAATGCACAATATATCTGTGGCTGATATTTTTTCCTCCAATGAACGAGAAACTTCAATTATTGTTCTGATAATGGAAATTCATCCGACAGTTACATCCAATAATGTGGAGCGTTTTCTTGCAATAGCTGCAGATCTTCTGTGGCTCTTTTAGTGACTTCAAAGAATAAAACATTAACAGTCATAAGTGTTTTTCTTTGCATTCATTAATGTTCATCTGCTGTGACTGACTGTCGTTAGTGTTATTTTAAGCAGGCACTACATGTCGGTGCCTCATATTTCATGTGGGGGCTCTCTGGTCATGCAGGTTTTCTCTAGAATTTATCTGGATTTCTTTGCTGTCTGTTTGCACTTTGAGAGAGAGAAAAACATTTGAAGAATGTGGCTGAATGTTAGCCTTTCTTCTGTTGGCCACAATTTGTTTGCAGCACTTACATTGACAGTGGGAAAATAAACTCAAAAAAGTTAGACTTTATTATTCTCCTTCACGTTTTTTGCAATTTCAAGAGCAATGTTATCGTATTGGTATCGGCCACAACAAACACATAATTATTGGTTATTTTTATCGGCCCTGAAATTCCATATTGATGCATCTCTACTCTGCACCCTTCTATTTTGAAAACAATTTAAAAAGGCGGCGATGTTAATGGACACACACTTTCATTCATCTCTTTATCTCTTTGTTTTGTCTCTTTCCTTCACTCTGACTTTGCTCATCTCTCACTCTTGATTTCTTCATCTTCTGCCTTTCTATTTTTTGTTTCTTCCCTGCCGTCCTTTCTCCTCCAGTGTTGTCACATTTTCTCCTCATCTGTCGCTCTCTCTTTTCCCTCCTGCTGATCCTGTGCAGTCAGACCGGTGGTTTTAGTCCAGACTGAACTGGATTGGACCGGACTGGGTGGTGGATCAGGCCCCGACAGTCCCGCAGGGCCGTGGAGCCGAACTGACTGAACCATAGCGGGCTGGAAGGAGAGGTGGAGGAGGAGGGGGTGGAGGAGGCATCATGTCGGGCGTGTGGCGTGAGGAAGATGATGAGGAGTACAGGGTGGGAGGAGCAAGAGGAGGGTCGAGGTCCAAACCCAGGTTCTCCTTCACCGAGATCAAACTGCTGCTGGAGGAGGTGAAGAGGAACAGATACATCATCCTCAGTGAGTAGGCTGTGCGTGTGTATGTGTGTTTCCCTGCCTTCTTCCCAATGCATGATGGGATATGCCTCAGCCCTCTGCAAACTTGATTTGAAATAAACAGAAAATGGATGGATGAATTTATTTATTTTTTGCTCCAAAAGCAAATTCGTCCCCACTGCCAGCTGATGTGTGAACATTTCATGTCCCAGTGTGGTAATTTCACACAAACAGGCATTGCTCACTGTGAAAATCCACTTAGCTTCTCATAGAAAATGAATGAGACAGCTAATTGGCTGCTGGTTATGTTTTAGACATACAGCGTCTAAAGAGGAAAGGGGCTTCCAAAAGGCCAAAAATAGCAATCAAAAATGAGATTTTGCAGTCCATTTGCACAGAAAAGTACATATTTAATTTGCTCACATAATGGATAAAATTGGCACATACAGAAGCAGAGAACACAACGCCAAAAGTTTTGGTGCTTGAGGTAATTAAATCTGTTTTTGCATTCAAGCAGACTACAATCTTTCATTTGTTGTTAAAGTGACAGGACTATAAGAGTCTGTTTTACACCAAGTGAAAACATGCGGGAGGAGAGAAAAGCAGCAGGAGCAGGATAGAGACGCTGCTGTAGACCATCATGGGACACCAAAACTCTCCACTGAAAATCAAACTAATGAAGGCAGGGAAACTTGGGGGCCTTTAAATGAGTAAGACAGCTAGTCTCATTCATAAAGTGTGCAACGATTAAAATTTTGTTGCTGGTTCTGCACAGTTTTTATTCAGCTGTGACCAGTCAGGCAGGAATCGGAGTCATATTGGCAGTGGAGGACGAAGTCTGGCCAAAAGGCCGACATATTTAAAGTATTGATCGTGCTGCTGTGCTGTTAAACATGTAGCTGTGGGACGTCAGACAAGCTGACCTTTCACATTGTGGACAGAAGCAGCTGACAGACACACTGACTTCTTCCACTGATCCGATGCTGTGCCGCGCTCTGAGCTCTGCAGCACGCTTCTCACTTTAACATCCACATGAACGGACGGAGTTCCCACAGTGCTTTGCGGTCACTGTTGGCTGCTGAGACATAACATAACATAACAACATAACACCTCAAATAGTCTAAAGTTCGTCATTTGTGTTTATATTTGTGCTGAGACCACAAACCAAAGTTGAGCACCAACTATGACACCTGCTGGTCAAAACTGATATTGCAACCAGTGAGGAGCATGAAGGGGGCATGAAGACGTTAAAATATTCTGATGTAATTTTAGCTCATGTTAAAGATGAAATATCTAAAATGTTGGTATTAAGCTCTGTTAACAATTACATTCAAATTTTGTCTTTCATTCTTTTGCAAACATGGCTTTACGTTTACTGCTGTGTTGTAAATGTGCAAGTAAGCTGATAGAAATTTGACTTTTCCAACACAATAAAACTGATTTAATTAAAATGTATTTCTCCTTGCATGTTAAACAGATATGTGTGCTCAGCGTGGTGATGATGTCTGTACTTCAGTCATCAGGAATCATAACAGCGGAGTTTTATTAAAATGTTGGCTGGAGCACATGCACGAGGCATCATGACCAAGAAAGAAATCTGATTGGTCAGAGACGTCTTCCTCTTGCACAGACAACTCCCATAAAGCTTGGCTTTGTAAATACTGATTCACTTTAACAGCCATAAACCAGTCAGTGTTGACCAACCAAAAAGCTTTCTTCAAAGTAGTGAACATATACAACAGGGAAAAACAAGACAGACGACCAACTAGCTCCCTCGTTACAAGAGCTGACAGAGCAACCAATAAGGCAGAGAGAGCCGTGCATTATGGGAATTACTAGCACAGCTGCAGAGCTTCCTGGGTGCGGTTTGTCACTGCACACTGGGTGCAGATCTCCTCCAGCAGGGGGAGACAGAGAGCCAGATTAACTCTCTGGAATGATGACAATTTTGCTTGTTCAAAAATATTGAGATTATGACTGGAATCAATGTGTTTCATTGAGGTCAATCTCTAGAAATGTCTGTTTACAAGTGCTTTTGTTAGTTCTTTCATTTGGACTGACTGTGTGTCATCTTAGTGAATCCTGACAGTGATCGTCTTCCTCTTCTGTCTGTCTGTAGAGAAGTTTAACCACGGTGTGTCGGCTGAGGCCAAGAAACAGACCTGGGCTGAAATCACAGAGCAGATCAACGATCTGGGAGAGAATCGCAGAGAGGTTTGTGCACAGAATCATTATTATTATTATTATTATTATTATTATTACAAAATTAGTAGTTGTGGTTGTGTTGGTGGGTGTTTAATATCAAATGCTGTTTTTTCTATTGACAAACCATCATGACCAAATTTACCTTCACACAGTTACATTCTACTTTATTTCACTTTAGTAAACATAGAATTCCTTCACAAATGTCACTGGCTGATGCCTTTTATCCCTACAAAGAGCAAAAACACTGACATGACATTCAGTCTTTCTGAAATCCAAATGTTCAGAATGATCAGGATATCAACAACATCAATATCAAGAGTTTATTTGAAGAGGATGGTTTTCTCACTGCCAGTTTCAGTGAAATCAGTAACATCAGACATATCAGGCCACATTCTGAGGTTTATTTTCCCACTAAGTTCTGTCAAATGGTATCTGCCTTTTTTGCTTTTCCTTTGTCTTTGATCACAAAATGCTTAATTTTTTCCAAATCCAAAAGCCTCATAGCACTATATGAGGCTTATTATATTACAATATATGAGGCTCCAGGACCCATGTGGTTAGTATATGTACTGCAGGCATTAAGATTAGTTTAAATGAATAAGAAAGAAATTCTGTTTTTGGATTTGGATTTGGACCCTTACACTGCTCAGGTCTGAAAAAAAAAGTCTTGAAATTTCCAATTCAAGATTTGAAAAGGTTTTAAAGACGTTTATTTTCAGTTTTTGGTCTTGAAAGTTTGGGTTGAAAGTGGCAGCAGAGTAGTGGTAGTGTAGCCTGGTGTTAACAGATCTTACATCTCATCTCAAATGAGACATGGAAAGCAAGTTCAGATGTGAAACTTGAATTTGCGAGATTTCAGTGTAGTATCAAGGCTCGAGGTCGTATCAGTAAGCAGCTAAATGGAAAGGTTAGGTGTGCTCTGCAGAGAGGGCTGCGTTTGAAATGAGTCTCTTCTTTCTGTCAGGTGCGTCAGATCATGAAGAAGTGGGCGGACCTGAAGTGTGACGGGAAGCGGCGCATGGCGGCCATGAGGGGCCCCAACGGCTCCAACCTGAGGAAGAAGAACCTGGGCCCCGTGGAGAAGATGGTGCATAAGATACTACTGATGAGTCCTGGAACAGGTAAACATGGGGAGGAGGCGGGCGGGGGTTAACATGGATCTGTGGTGGTGTCGTGCTAACTGACATCGACTAGTGGCATCAGCTATACTATAAAGAAAAACCCAGATGTTTACAGTTATCTTGGCAAGTGGAATGAAGTGTGAGTCTGATTTCTCACTGGAAACACAGTTTAGCGGTGTCATTTTCAAAAGTTCTGGGACTGAATCGAAGACGGTGTTCAAGGACTTGTAAGGCCTTGAGGGTTAGAAGACCTAGTTATTTTAGGACTTTAGCATCTTGAATTTGTTGCTCAAAGTTTTGGTAGTGAACACTCTGCAATTTCTCCCCTGACCTGAACAAGTAGCTCAGAGTTGTCGGTGTTGCTTCCTCCTGGAACATTTTCTGTCGAGGCTCCCTCTGCTGGCCAGACAGCCACATTGCGCTTAAAGTCAGATGAATCGTGTTTTGCGCTGGTTTGTTTGCCAGTTGTTCATTTATTTATTTATTTTGCCTTGGCGCTAAATGAAAAGGCCTTGGTGGCTGCCAAAAATCTCCCTATGCATCAAAATCCGTGGTGGGGTTGTGTGGTGTGTATAAAATTTTACTGATGACGGGTAGGTGAGAAGAAAACAACTACAGATTCGGTCCAGTCCCACATTATATTCATGCCAGAGATGTGTGATTGTCTCTGAGCCGGAGACTTCGTTTTGAAGCACAGTGTATAAAAATGTGCTCTCTGATATCTTCTGCCATGTTAACCCTTTTCTAGTTGAATTAAATTATTTTGAAGATCTAAAAATACTACTACTAATAATAATATAATGATGATAATAAAACAAAACAAAAATGCACAGTATCACAATATAAATTGTGGGAAGTCATACACAGAAAACTATAAACGAAACGAAAACGAAAAACGAAGAAGAGTATGGAGAAGTAATGCTGCGTTCATTTCACGTCGGAACTCGGAATTTCCGACTTGTGCATTTTCTACTTGCCACAACATTGCGTTCACTGCCTCAATTTGGGAAAAATGGACGCTAGCGAAAAGATAACACTTAATATTTTCCTTCAAGGGAAATATAAAAAGTGTATGCAGCAGTATTTGCTTCTCTCGGGCTTTGCTGAAGAAAACAGCCTACGCATTAGTTACGATCGATGCATTTCAATGCATTCCATTGCTGTCACCAACACACGTAACGCTTTAACTAGTTAGTGAAGTAAAACTATGTAGCTAACTAGCTGGCGTTATCAGTTAGATTAACTCTGACGTCACGCAAACTGAAATCGGAGAAACCGACTTTCCAACTTGTAATTCCGGGTTGGACGACGTGATTTACGTTTTTCATAACTTGTAGCTCTTTTCTAACGAGTTTCGAGTGTAAATGAACGCAACATAAAAGATATTCCGTCTCATGTGACGTCACCGAAAGACACATCCGCCACCTTCTTGACCGGGAGATACAAAAATGTAAACAAATCACAAATGCCATCTATGTCCCGTGCTAATTAGCATTTTATCGGATTCCCAAAGATGCGGAACTGGCAGAAAGTGGCGAGCAGCAATAAAAAGAGGCCTGGACGCCAACGAAGCGCTCCGCTCTCTACAGTGAACATTTTATATCAGGTGACTGTAATGTTAAGCTAACGTTAGCGGCAACAAGCAAGCTAGCCCCTGGTCGATGAGGGTTGGATTGAATCAAAGGTAATTTATTTTATTAACTGACAGCTGGTCAGGTAAATTGATTACACAAAATGCGTCGCGTGGCTTTGTCAGTGTAATCCATTAATTTTTTTTGTTTTTTTCTGATTCGGCGTAAGCAGTAAACAATGAACGTGACATCATTATTAAGCAAACCAGTGTAGGTCTACTCTCCCTGAATTTTCCTGATTTTTTTGCCCTTTGCCAATCCCACATCTGCTTGGTCCTCAGACGTCGACAGCGATTTCGACCACTTTGAAGAAGACGACGATATTGCCAAGCGTCTCTGTAAAGGCCCGCCTCCTCCGCCCTTCTCCTACCTCAACATGGACACCAGCTCCCTCCCTCTACCAGGAGGAGCCTCCTTCGACCTCTCTCCTCTCTCCTCGCCTGAGAAAGACCTCAGCGGTAAGCAAAGCTGCAACCAAGAAACGAATGCATTCATTAACAGGGCAGGAAATGAATTTTTGTGTCCATAAGTTTCACTCGTTTAAACTATTTCATCAACCAACTAGGTATTTAGAAACGTATCTGCCAAAGTGGCTGATCCACTTTTACAACTGGACTCATGTTTCAATATTGTTATAAAAAAAAAAAAACCTGGATGCTCCAATCTGATATCAAGTATCCAGTTTGCTAGATTAACACCCAGTCCATTTATGAAAGTATTTATTTAATTCCCCACTGGTCCAATTATGCAAATTGACAAAAGTTTGTGTTGTAAAAACAATCGCCCCCCATTAACAGCAGTCCAGTTCTCTGTTGAAAGCAGCCAGTCTGCTGTTGGGAATCACTTAAAACCAGAGAGCCACAGCAGTCAGACAGCTTACATGACAGACAGCAGCCGAGCTAATTGCAGCATTAATTTAACAGAGCACTCAAAGAAACACCATGTGAAGGAGTGAGCGCGCAGGCTGCAAACTGCACAGGCTGAAGTGAAATGAGACAATTGAATGAGATAATGAGATAAATGAGTCTGTGACAGGGGCTTTGGCCAAAAAATCACACTGCACTCTCCCAATTACAACCAAACAGACAAAAACTTGTGCCCTCTTGTTCCTTGGAGGGCTGCCTGGCTTGTGGAGGTTTTCAAAGTGGAAACAGTTCAAACAGTTTCAGAGGAGGCACAGAGACTGAGGGTGAAAAAGATACGAAGGATAAGCTTGTCTTATTAATTGTTTCCAAGTGAAGAGTCTCGGTCAATAAACACTTCAGTTCATTACAGATTTATTGGTACTCTGTACTTAATAAACCTGGATTAGTACTGAGGACAGAACTTCCCTGCTACGTGCTGATGTGACGTTTTTGTTTTCTAGGCGATCACTTCCACTCCTCTCCGGACTTTGAGTTCGACATGGCTGAAGATGGAGGTAAGAAAACTACTTTGATTCATCAGGCAGTTTCAGCCAAGTGATCTGACTGGTCAGAAGCTATAATACCCTGAACATCCATCATGGATATTTCAGTGTTGCTGATGGCATCTGTTGCATGACCATCACAAATTATAAAACTTAAAAAAAAAACCCAAAAGATTTAGCTGATGATCATATCCAGAATGAGTCTTAAAGAGATCCAGAGTCCAGATCCAGTCTGGACTAGCATCATATTTAAGAAGCATCATAAGCGGATGCTGCCAGTTGTTTTGTGGGAGCTGTCACTTTTTTTTCCAAATGGTGGAGATTTCATTTTTGAACAAAATATCTGATCTTAGAAGGTTTGTTCATAAAAGACAAAATTTAAATCAGTCGTGGTTCTGCAAGTTTAGAGAACATTCTTCCCTTCTTTCCTTTTTACCTTTGGGTTTTGTTCGGAGTTTATTCTCGCTGCTGTGAGGGTTGAAGTAAGGGGGCGTCACCCTGTTCTGTCTGGTGTAAACCTGTGAGGCTGTGAAGCCACAGAGACTGGGAACAGGGATTTGGGGCTCGAAATAAACTCCAGTTTGAACTAGTTTGTCTCTCTGAAACAAAACATTTTGTTTGCCAGGTAGGAAAAAGCTCATCCAGTGATATTGCAAATGTGAAGTTTGAAATGCAAGTTGGAGTCTCAAATATCATCTTAGTTTTTTACCTGCTGCTTTATTTGGAAAGAAATTAGAACAAAACAAGATTTCTGCCCACAGTGATATCATTTTTATTTTTATAACTATGAATTATTTTACTATAAATGTCTTTAAATTAATCTGGAGACTGACATATTGTGTGTGTGTGTCTGTCAGATCGAACCATGGATTTTGACGACGAGGA